>JAHTLZ010004354.1:0-28330 GCA_023846285.1 Phrynocephalus versicolor
AAGAAGAAGAAGAAGAAGAAGAAGAAGAAGAAGAAGAAGAAGAAGAAATTTAGACTTTTCAAGTTTATTTTTATTTATCTTTTGCCATTTCGGCCAATTCATTCTCCAACCGGAGGTGCAGGCTTATCCCAGAGAAGAAAGAAGGCAGGTGGGGGGGGGACCCCTTAGGGAAGAGAGAAAAGCAATTGCTCGCAGGTACTTCCAGGGCAAGATTTAATTCTCTCTTGGGCCTTGTGGTAATGGATTCCTTTTCCTAATGCACTGATGGGCAGGCCGCAGGGCGGGCGGGCGGGCAGGCGAGGGAGGGGGGAAACCCAGCCTCCCATTCACTCGGGCTCGTTAATGTTCAATTTAGTGGCACTTTAACGCTCACAGTATGAAAAATGATCAGCCGGCCATGCGCCAGGCACTTCTCCCCCCCCCCACCCGTGCCAACTCCGCCACTCCCTTTTCCTGGCTCGCTTCCCTCTGTCTCATTCTTTTCTTTTCCCTATAGGGAAAGACAGAAAGAAAGGGAGGGGTGGAATTAAGCTTGGTTCTCCTGCTTAACCCCCCCCCTCAAATGAGGTTTCCTACACCATTCCTACAAAATGAGGCTTCCCAGTGTGGCCCGCTACCCTCACCCTCACCCAAAACCCTACACAGGAAGGCTCTGGGTCTGTCTTCGCAAAGTCCTAACCAGGTTCCGTAAGGCACAGACGCTGCCCCGTCGTGGTTCCGCCCGGGTCGGCCAGAAACCCACCACCAAGGAGGGCGGAGGGGTTAAAGGGGCCCTTGAATGCCCACCCACCCCTTGGTTGGCACAGTCAGTCTTAGGGTGAGGTCTCCTCCCCGTGTCCCCCTCCTCCAAAGTTGGGGTAAAACACAAAATTTACACATTTATCTGCCTCCTTTGTGACATTTTAAGATAACTTCCTCTGGACGGGGAGCTTCTGCTCCAGACACCGAGTGGACCCCTGCAAAGTTTATCCCAACCGTTGAATCAAGGAGGTTCTGACATGAGACAGGTTCTGATGGCCACCGACTTGAGATCTCATGCCTTATTCTCCATCCTGAATTTCAGGACCTGTTCACCTCCTTGAGTAAATATTTAGGAGGTCCTTTCAGTCGTTTGCAAGCTGACCTGGGTCGCTTGACCGGTGAGAGGAAGGTCGCTTGACCACCACCAAGGCACAAAGGAATGGTTTGCATTTCTGCCACAATTTTCCCTGACATAAAGCCCCCGGAAGCAAACGCTTCGGAGGCAGAAGCCTGAAAAATCACACACCCCAAAACCAACCAGATGGAAAAGGAAAGGAAAGAGGGGGGAAAAAACTACAGAAAAGCCACTATCAGAATCCCGTGATTTAGGTGTAAATCAAACACCAGAAATGTGGGTGGGGGAAGCAATGTAATCCTTGTGGAGTGCGTGGTCACGCAGTGGGCACACAACTGATAATACAAGCATTGACTTCTCCGCTGCGACACTTTGCTTTGGTGATTTTTTAAAAGAAAAACAATTGGGCGGCCTGAGTCAGACTGCTTGCAGGCAAGCAATAGGATGCAATAAATGGCCAGTGTTATGGGGTGTACAGAAGCCTGGGGTAGAGGCATAGCTAGGGCTTCCAGAGGCCAGGGCAACAGCCAGTTTTTGCGCTCGCGCCCCCATTGCAAAATATAATCTGGATGGCGGGTAGGGGGGCAGCGGTGGGGGGGTTGGTAGGCAATTTGGCACCCCCTAACTGCTGAGCCCGGGGCACCCCACCTCCTTGCCCTCCCCAAGCTATGCCCCTGGCCTGGACCACCCACCCACCCCAGCCACCACGCGCCCTGCACAATCCCAGCTCCACAACACGTGAACAATAAGAAAACCCCCAGCTACAGGTCTCCGTTACAAAACCGACAATTCCCGACAAGGCCTCTAGATTACCTCCCCCGGGAAAAGGCAGACCATCTGCAACCAGATCATAGGGCAAAAAAAAAATGCCATTCCCTAAGTCTGCAGGTGTGGCCAAAGAAGTCATAAAACAATGCACATGCAATATGCATCGGAACATCAAATGTTTCCTCTGCAGCTCCTCCGATGGAGGAACCACAATCCTGTTTAGAGCCCTGTACCTGTTCGACAACTAGAACCAAGCTCCTCCTATTGTGTCTATCGACGCACACATCTTCAAACGCACACGCGCACCCTTCCCCAATACACGTACCTGTTTATGCATTTCGATGTTCAACCCGTACGACATTTCGTAATACTGCAAGAAATTTAAAAAAAAAGACAGCAAAATAGAGCTCAACAGAGCAAGAGGGGAAGTCTGGGTGAGAAAGACACAGACAGGAATCCTGTCGCGACACACATTACACCCCGTAAGGCACAATACTTTTGGTTTGTTGTTTTGCGGTATGTGACGTTCTGGGGGGTGTCTATCCAGAGTGAAAAACAACATACACATGAAAATAACAAATACAATAAACAACATAATCACCCATGGCAAGTTTTTTTTTAATGAATTTAAATATTTTTCTCCACCCCCCCAAAAAAAAGACTGTTTGGGAATCGCTCTGGCTTTGGAGAAATCAATGGGTGAGGGGAACAGGATGAGAGAAATATTTAATATTTAATATATTAATACGTTCCCCATCCCATCCCTTCCAGAGCCACCAAAGAAAGAGGGAAGCAGGCTTAATGGACACCTCGACAGGGTTGCTACAGGCCTATGGGCCCCAACATGCACCATTCTGGTGAAAAGTGATGGGCTTTGTAGTCCAAGATAGCCAGACAAAAGGGGGAGGGAGAAGAGCCATGATGAAACTTAAGGTCCCCCTCTGTTTCCTCCTCCGCCCTCCCGTCTTCCCACAACACCCGCTGCCCGAGGCCAGGCGGGCCACTCACCATGACGTAATGGCGCTGGATCTCTGTTTTCTCACTCGCTAGCTTCTCACACTCGAGTTTCAAGCTGCGGAGGAGACAGAACGGAAGGGAGGCCGAAAAGCCACGAGACCCTTCCACACCCTGGGCGGAACCGTTCCACCAAACCTCGGCCGATCCACCCGGCTTCCGAGCCGTGGGCTTTGCTGACTCCCCCCCCTCCCCCCCGGTTTGCTTGGAGGAACCCTTGGGCTCTGAACGTCAGGTCTTAAAGTTGTGCCGGGCGGGGGGGGGCTGGCGGAGAATGGGTAGTGGAAAACCCCAACGCTCTGGTTGGGACTGGTTTGGGAGACTGTCAACCCACTTGGACAACGTCTCTGGATGCATTTACGATGCAGCCAAAGAAAGAGTTTTAAACGCCCTCCGCCCTCTCTTAAAATCCAGTTTAAGTCTAGAACATGACTCTTTGGATAATAATAATAATAATAATAATAATAATAATAATAATAATAATAATAATAATAATAATAATAATAATAATAATAATAATAATAATAATAATAATAATAATAATAATAATACAAGGGGATCTTTCTAAACTACTTTTTTGCTCCTCAATCTTCCTATTGTGGGAATGCCACCTGATGCCGACATGTGCCAAGGCGCCAGTCAATGAGAGGGCCAAAATACGGACCTATTTCAGAAGATTTAGTATCTCAGAATGGCAAGAACAGAAGGGAGCCTCGGTCACCAGGTCCAGCCAAGGAGGCTGTGTCGGGGAATTGAACTCCCAAACCCCTGAGCTATGAGAGGCACCTCCCCTCCTTTCCCCCCACCACAAAAAAAACCTTCCCAATTTTACCTGTGATATTGGCTTTGCAAAAACTGAAATTCCTCTTTGATCCGGTCCAGAATCTCCGGGTACGTCAGCTTCAGGGACTGTGGAGTGGCGGACACGATGCTGGCGGCAGCAGCCACGGCCGCAGCAGCTGTCGCCACCGGGGTTGCCTGGAGGTGAGCCTGGAGGCAGGCCAGAGAAACAAAACCCATCAGCCCCTCTCAGGCAATGGCCAATGCTCCCCTACCCCACCACCCACCTCACCACCCTCGTCCTTTACGGTGTGTGTGTGTGGGAACCGCCTTCCCTCCGAACCTTCAGAAAAGAGGCCCCTGAAACCACAAGTTCCTCCATTGGGGATCGTAGTTACACGCCATCAAGTCATCTCCAAACGAGGCTGGCCTGATTGGCCTGATGAATGGTTGATTTTTCCCATATGAGGTCAACAGCCACTCTCCGCTCTTGTAAACAAATACAAGCTTCTTTTCGGGCAGGGGTGGGGAGCCTTCGGCCCTCCAGATTTTTCGGGACCGTCACTCCCAGAATTTCGAGCTTCGAGGGCCAAGGATCGAGGCCGGTGGGAATTGCAGTCCCTGACGTCGAGCGGGCCGAAGGTTGCCCACCCCTGCTTTGAAGAGACAAGCCATCTCATGTTTGGTCTTATTTATTTACTACTTAAATTGGAAAGCCCCCCCCCCGAGGCAGCCCCACGTTGAGTGCATTGCAGCAATCCAGGCGGTAAGTGACGAGGGCACATCTCTCAAGAAACGGGCACCGCTGGTACCCTGGTTGTAACTCTGCCCTCCTGGCGAGAGTTCCTCTGTTCCTACTGCCTTCGGCTTTTCCTAGCATTATCAGGCGGTCTTGTCTTCTCAACACCTTCTGCTTAGTCGTTTTGGTTTGAAGCTTGAACCACATAGGAACCACTTCCATCATCTTTCTGGCCCTCCTTTGCACCCACAAAGATTTCCATTTCCATATTCAAAATGGCCGCACGCACGGATGCCCCTCACCAGCCAGCTTTCGTCAACATTCGGGATGTCCACCGGTTCTTGTGTGTGTGCGTGTTGTGTCATTACAGTCGTGACCCACTCTTCGTGACCCCATGTCCATGGAGTTTTCTTGGCAGGAATACTGGAGTGGTTTGCCAGCTCCTACTCCAACAGCACCCTGGTCTTCCCTGGTGGTCGCCCATCCAAGTACTAACCAGGGCCGGCCCTGCTTAGCTTCTGAAATCAGGCGAGATCAGATGGGCTTAGGGCATCTTAAGGGCCTTCAAATCTTTTCTTGCTCCAACCTTAACAGTGTCACTGAGGTACGTGGGATGGTGAGGGACTCAGCTTTCCACTGCCCCTTGCCAGTGGGTTTTCCGTGACCAAGCAGGGATTCGAACCCAGGTCTTCCAAGTCATAACACCACAGCATGATGGGGTGGGCTGGGGGCTCTAAAGGCATTGAGTTCACCCCCCTGCCCACCGCTGAAGGAAGGTGTTCCAATTTTCCAACTGTGATTCTCACCACATTTCAAGGTAACTGACTCCACCATTGTACTACTCTAACAGTTAAGAGATTTCCTCCCTGATCTTCAGCCTGAATCTGACTTTTTTAAAAAAACTTGACCCCTTCATGATGTGTCCGGCACTCTGAGATGACCAAGAACAGATCTTGCCCCTCTTCCGTAGGGCAGCTTTTCAAACCTTTGAGCAGCGGCATCCTACCGCTCTCCCGCCGTCCTTTCCCAAGGCTGAAGAGATTCCATATGAACATTTGGAAGAACTTCATGACGGTGAGAGCTGTTCGGCAGTGGAATAATATGCTGCCCCAAAGGAGGGTGGTGGAGTCTCCTTCTTTGACGGTATTTAAGCAGAGGCTGGATGGCCATCTGTCGGAAATATTGTGAAGGGGTTCCTGCTTGGCAGGGGGTTGGACTCGATGGCCCATGAGGTCTCTTCCAACTCTATGATTCTAGGATTCTATGATTCACTGTTAAAGGGGATCATCCTGGGAAGTTTTCCTGCCAATCTGGCATCTCCAGGTGCCTTGAAAACTATTTTATAAGGGTTTTAATTCCAACTCCAACTTGCAAATCCATTTGTTGATTCGTCAGGGGGAAAATTGCAATTTCTTTTTTGGTGATCGTTGACTGACGAATCACGAATCAAAATGAATCACTGTTTGTGGGTTTTTTTTTCAGATCCGTTCCTCCAATCTCTAATCATCTCTCCACCAGATTGATTTTCAGAATACATCTAGCCTACCTTAGGTCATGGGACCTCAACTATACATTTATAAATTAGAAATATTCAACTCAAATTACTCTTTTAATATTAAACAAACATCTTGTCTCGCAAACCCCTCTGATGAGTTTGTGTGTGCACCACGACACTTCATACCGTTAAGCCAGAGTAAAAGTTACGTTTCTCTTAACCCTATTCAACGCTGAAAACACAAGAACCCAAATAGTCATGGAACTTTTAAGTCAGGGTTTCACTCACCGGGGGACGGTTTTGGGGAAACATCCTTGGATTAGAACCATAGGTTTCTTTTATGTAGCTTCTGTGCCGTCTTCTCTAAAAAGTTGGGCGGGAGTCCTGAGGAAGACAAAAAAATAAAATATTTTTAAAAGATGGAGCGATCCAGGCCTTTTTGTATGGGGTTTTAATTTTTTTAGATAGATAGATAGATAGATAGATAGATAGATAGATAGATAGATAGATAGATAGATAGATAGATAGATAGATAGATAGATAGATAGATAGATAGATAGAAAAAGGAAGGAAGAGAGAGAGAGGTGGATGGATGGAAAAGAAGGAAGAGTTAGAGGGAAAAGAGAGATAGATAGATAGATAGATAGATAGATAGATAGATAGATAGATAGATAGATAGATAGATAGATAGATGTGTGTAATAAGATTGATGGATTGATTGATCAATCAATTGATCAATTGTGAGTAGAAAGAATCCGTGTTTAGACAGACAGAGACAGAGATATAGATGTGTGTGTGTGTGTGTGTGTGTGTGTGTAGAATGCATTGTTTTATTGGGAGAAAAGCAGGGTACACATAAAGCTGATAACCGAATAAATAAAATAAAAATAATTAACCTTGCCTATCCCCAGAAATATGTTAAAGCCTAGTAAGTTTGTATTTGTTTATTTATTTTATTTTGTTTTGTTTTATTTTATATTATTTATATACCACACCATCTGGCCAAAGATCACTTTGTGTGGCTTTTTTCATTCCATCGTGAACCCCTTACTGAACGGTGGCACAGAAATGAAATGAAATATGCATTTGGCAGGGACGATATAAAATTTATATATACATTCATTCATACATACATAGACAGACAGACAGACAGACAGACAGACAGACAGACAGACAGACACAGACACAGACACAGACACACACACACACACACACACACACATATATATATTAAATCGTCCCTGTAGAATGCATATTTTATTTCATTTCTATGCCACCTTTTCTACTGTGCATCATTTTCACCCAGCTCCATTCGGCTGGATACGGGCCCGTTCCAAGAAGATCTTATCAGATCGCCTCTCCGGACATTAGCATCCATAAAAAGCGATTCCATGCCTAAAGCTAAATGGAAATGCCAAAAACAGTGAGAGAAACAGGCCCTGAGCATGGAGGATAAAACAGCAGCTGGTGGGAGGGTGCAGCAGGAACCACAGGTAGACTGCCTCTGAAGCTGGAGGAGCGATTTATCACAGACCCCTGCAGAACAGGTTAAAACAACATCAATATACCTCTCCCGATCAACTCCATCCAGAGGGAGAAATATTTTGAACCTCAAAACAACTTGGAACAACTTAGTTAGAACTGCCCAGGCACCGTCTGGTCTGCTGCATCATTCATTCTAAGGGCGAGTGCCTAACAACTCTGGGGATTTTATAACATATTTTGCTTCTTGTGGAAGGAACGAAGGAAGGAAGGAAGGAAGGAAAGTAAGTTTAAGAATTAGAAAGTTAAGGAGAAGAGGAAAGTTCAAGAAAGCAAGCAAGCAAGAAAGAAAGAGATCAGAGGAAAAGGAAAAGAGGAAGATTTGAGTGAGAAAGAAAGAAAGAAAGCCAGCCAGCTAGCTTTTGGGTCTTTACAGCCCACAAAAATAAATTTAAAAAGGTTTTGTTTCTTTACTCCCACTACTTAGGAAAACTGGAATTCCGCAACATATAAATGGCTTAGAGATCAATAAATAATAAAAAGGGGAGGAGGGAAACCCCTTTTAAAACTTGGCTCTTCGAACTCGGGATTAGAAACTTGCAAAAATTTGGTTTCTTGGAAGAATGGGTCCCGACAACTTCAAGGTCTCCCAAGAGATAAGATCAAAGCCATTTGGGGTCCTTTTGGGGGGAGAAAGGTGGGATAGAAATAAATATATGTAAATAATATATATTATTATCTATTATAATATATGAATAAATAACCAACCAACTGACGAAGCAGACTTGGACAGGACAACTCATAAAGGAAATTAATATTTGGGTAATCTAGTTCAGGGTGGACCCTTCAAAATCCCCTTCACTCCAACGACTTGGGTCCCCAACGGACCCAGTGTGGTGTCAAGGATCGGGTGACAGTTCAAAGCACGGAAGACCTGGTTTCGAATCCCCACCTACGGATGGAAATTCATTGGGGACCCCTCATCATCAACCGGTCCTTCAAACTTCTTAGGTACCTCCAAAAAACAAACAAACCCAGCCCCGGGGCTGCCATGGGAGGAAACTGTTGACCCCATAAAAGAGAAACAACACACAGAGGAGGAAACCTAATGCAGGGCTGTGGCCAGGACTCGGGTCCCATCTTCCCGAAGCCCAAACCTCTGGGGCTGATGGGAGATGGAGTTGGCGAAGCCCTCTGACCAGGGGCATTGCCCTGTGGCTTTGGGAAGGGCCCAGGCTCTGCACTGCCACATTCTCAGAGGTGGGGAAATTTAGGATTCCCCTGTGGACTTCGGCTCCCCCTAGGGCCCAGTCAGCAGGGCCAATGGGAGTTGTAGTCCAAAGCATGTTGATCGGCTCTTTTTCCCCACACTACAGACCCACAAATTTGTTTGGTTGGGGTCCCTTGCCGACAAGGCCCCCTCTGCCTGAGCGTTTGGGAGACCCGCTGGGCTTCCCGTGCCCGCGGCCTCCCCTGGAAGCTGGAAAAGGCAAAGGCCCTCCACACATGCTCAGAGGCACCCTTGTTGCTTCCTTAAACGGAATATCTATATATCACCCACTCCAATTTAAGCCATGTGCTCTAAGGAGTTGGTGAGTTCTGCGGAGATTTGGCGGTGTGGGGAGAGAGAGAAGTACAGAGGATGGAGTGAGAATTGAAGAAATCCCCTCCCTCCAAGTTAGGAAAAACTCCCCAAAACTCCCCCACTTCCCCATGGAAATCCCACCCAGGCCGCCCCCCCCATTGCGCTCCCGAAAGAAAGAGCGCAGTCTTAATACCCAATCCCTCTTAATACCCCCCCCCCAAAAAAACCCAAGGCTGCTGCCCTCCCTCTTGGGGAGCGTACCCCCCTTCCCTTTCGACTTCCCGGCCCCCCTCGCCTCCTCCCCCCCACCCTTTTACGCCCTTTGCTCAAGCGAAACAATGGAATTGCTTTCCTTCCTAGCAGGGCCGAAGGACCCCCCCCCCGCCGCCGCCCTTCTTTCGCAGGTAATAAATGAAAAACACGCGAGCAAAGAGTTCCCGAAAGAGCCCCGCCCGGGTGGGGAGGCTTCGAGTCTCTCCACCGCCTCCCCCCAAAAAATAAATAAAATAAAAACCAAACAAACGCGGCTGATCCTCAGTCTGCAATCCCCCCCCCGACGGCGCGCACTCACCGAGGCGTGGGCGACCGGATCGGGACCGCGCAAGGCCAAAGGCGAGCAAGCAAAGGAAGGAAGCCCGCGAGGGGTGGGGTGGGGGGCAGAGAAAGAGGGGTGGGCCAGGCTGCTGCCGTATTTTATATATATATATATAAAGAGAGAGAGATGCATAGATATAGATAGAAGCCCCCCCTTCTGCCCTCGATCTCTGCTCCCCCCTTTTTCTTTTGCACTCGCTCTTCCTTCTTTGCTTCCTTGCAAAGAAATAAATAAAAATATTTTTTTCAAAAAAAAGATATGGGGATATCGAAGCTGGAAGAGGGGATTTTTTAAAAAAAAAAGGTGCAAAGAGGAGAAAAAAAACCACCCCGGAAATTTAAAAATATAATAATAATAATAATAATAAAAAAGCAACACCCAGCTTTGCAGGGAAGGGGGGGGGAGGAAAATATAAAAAAAAAAATCAATGGAAGCCACGCCAGCTCCACGTGGGGTCGGGCTCCTTCTGGTTCGCCAGAGCCCGGCGCGCCGCAGCCAATCGGAGGCGCCGGCGGGCGGACGGGGGCGGGGCGCGCGGGGAGGGTGGGAGAGAAATAAATAAACAAGTGAATGGGAGCCCCACGTGGGGGCCGAGGCCTGGGAAAAGACAGGGAGAGGGGAGGGGGAGGAAAAAAGCCCAGCCGAGGGTTCTGATTGGTCGAGGCGCGGCCTGCCGGAGGAAAATGTGTCAATCAGTGAGGGAGGGAGAGAGGGAGGGAAGGGAAGGGAAGGGTTAACCTCGCGGGTTAACCCTTTCCAGGAAAGGCTGCGAAAGAGCCAGGGGGGAATGGTTTAACCCTTTAAAGGGGGCGCTTTTAACCCTTCAGGGGCTGGAGAGGATCTTAAGGGTTGATTTTTTAACCCTTCAAGGGCTAAAAAGGGGGTGTTTGGTTTTGGGGTGTTCCAAGGTGGATTTAACCCTTCCAGGACTAGAGGGTCTTAAGGGTTGATTTTTAACCCTTCAAATGCTAAAAAGGGGGTGTTTTGGTTTTGGGGGTTTGAAGGTGGATTTAACCCAGGATTGGAGAGGGTCTTAAGGGTTGATTTAACTCTTCAAGGGCTGAGAGGTGTTCTGATTTTGTTTTAGTTTTTAACCCTTGGGAGTTTGGAAGCTTCGCCTTTTAAAGGAACACAGAGGGGGGGGGCTTGGCCAGTTTAACCCTTAAAGGGCTAGACAGGCCTGGAGAGGGTAGAGCCCTGATGGGGAAAAAGAGATGCTTAACCCTTCCAGGGAGCCAGGGAGAGATGAATTATTAAAGAACAGGGGGTGGGAATCCACCAGAGAAGAATTAACCTTTTGATGATATAAAGTCGTGGGGTAGGCAAGACTTGGTTTAACCCTTTCCAAGGAGTGTTGGACCAAAAAAAAACCCAGAGGAGGAGGAAGGAGGGGTTAACCCTACAGAAGTCTAGCCCCTGAATGGGTTGGGAGGAGAGAGGGAAAGGATCTCCAGAGAATTTAACCCTTGATGGGGACCTTCAGACTGTTTAACCCTTGATGGGGAGGAAGGAGCTTGGTTAAAGCCTTAACAGGGCCTGGACCTGGTTTTAAGCCTTAACCCTGGAGGGTTGGAGGGCTGGAGGGTTCAAACCCTTAAAGGGCCTAGAAAAGATTAACCCTTAAATGACTGAAAGGGAGGGGGAGGGTTGATTGCCCTCCTAAAAGGACCCAGAAAAGATTTAAGCCATAATCAGATGGAGAGAGGGCAGGAATTGGTTTAAAGCAGGGGTGCCCAAACTTTTTGTAAGGAGGGCCAGATTTGGTGGCTGAGAATGTGTCAGGGGCTGGTTGCTCCCCAACCCTGCCACCCCACTGCAAGCCCCACCCACTTTCTTTTAAAAAAACATGGGGTGAAGGAGGGGGAGGAAAGGGTGGGCCAGCCAGCCGTGGGCCACTCTGAATGGCCTGGCGGGCCAGATTTGGCCCCTGGGCCGGACTTTGGGCAGGCCTGGTTTAAAGGGTTAATAATGCAAGGAATAAGAGTTTAACCCTTGAAGGACTGGAGGAGGAAAGGGGATAAGACTGTTTTAACCCTTTAAAGGACCCAGAGAGAGAGAGAGAGAGAAAGAGAAACCTTGGATGGAAGGAGGATGAAATGGGTTAAAAAGAGCCAAACCTGGCTTAACCCTTAAAATGTTGAAGGGAAAACTGCTTTTAGCCACTCCCCCTCCAGGAGTATTAACCCATGGATGGAAAAAGTTTGATCCTCAAACAACAAGCCATGTTGTAAACCACCCAGAGTAGCCCTCTAGGGCTAGATGGGTGGTGTAAAAGTCAAATAAAATAAAATAAAATAAAATAAATAGAAGGCTGAAGTCCAAAAATGTAAGTCTTCCTATCCAAGATTAAATAGTATTTACAAGGAGCTGAGTTTTAACCTCAGACTGACCTGAACATTAAAATGAGACACAAATTCCACTTTGTTGTATTTTCTTTAATTTTTAAAATCATTTTTGTTTTCATGTGTTCAATTTTAAAGGGTTTCTAGTTCCTTAAAAGGTTGCGATTTTTAAACGTTTTCTAATCATTTAATTGTGTTTTCATCATTTTAAAAAAATTCGCAATGTTTGGTCTTCTTATGGGGATAGTAACATGTATTTCTGTAATCTCTACAGAGGTTTTGTCCTGTAAAATGCCAACCTTGAATTTTTTTTTTTGTAATTTGGAAAGGATACTTTGTACTGCTGTGCTTTTTAAAACTAAGTAACTATGCAAATTCTAATCTGTAACAAGTTGTACTTTTGTAGTAAATTCTAATTTGTAGCCATTTTTACCTGGGAAATGCCTTTTCCAAGGAGAAAGCTTGGTTAAAAATATTCAAAATAAATAAATAAGTAATCTAAGCCTCAAAAGAGCCAGAATGAGACCTTTTAAAAGGTTGGAATAGGATCTTTTTAACCCTTTAGAACACCTGAAGATGAAACTGGTTGACCCTGGAGAGTAGTGGGGATGATGAGGGGGCAGGATATTGCCTTAACAATTTAGAGACAATAAGGGGAGCTAATTTGCCCTACAAATAGTGGTCTTAGCAATTTAAAAGGTCCAGAAAAAGACGGGGTTTGGTTAACCTAGAGGGGAAGAAATGGATCCTTTCATTAAACTGGAAAGAAGAGAGGAGTTGAAATCTGGATTGATCCTTCAAGCAAACTTTCCTGGTGCCTTTCGGGTGCAGCTCCCAGGAGGTGCTTGCCAAGGATGATGGGAGCCGGAGTCCTACAAAGACTATTGTTATGTGCAACTATAATCCCCGTGAAGCTCCAGCACTTGAGGGGATCTTGAGGGGATGGGAGAGTGACACATCCTTACTCTCGAAGTGACAGTTAGAGCTGTTACGGCAGTGGAATAAGATGCTGCCACCAAGGAGGGTGGTGGAGTCTCCTTCCATGGAGGAGGTTTTTTAAGCAGAGGCTGGATGGCCCATCTGTCGGAAATATTGTGATGGCGTTCCTGCATGGCAGGGGGTTGGACTGGATGGTCTCTTCCCACTCTAGGATTCTATGATTCTATGAATGTTGGCTCTTCTGAATATCTTGGCCTTTTTCTGGCCCTTTGGTGGTGTTCCCTCTTGGGGACGAGGGTGGAACCAACTGGAAGGCCACTTTTGCTTCCCAAGGATCAAAGGGGATCAGGAGGAAATAGGATGACCCTAAAAGAAGGAAAGGCAGAGACAATGACTCCCAAATAAAGGTCTTGGCCAGCAGGGCTAGTGGTGAAGCCTTCTGGGATTGATAGATTGGTTGGTTGGTTGATTGGTTATTGATTGATTGATTCTATTTGTATACCACCCATCTGGCAGTGAGGCCACTCTGAGTGGTAAGGACAAATAATCAAAATGCAAACATAATCGGATGCAATGAATAAAATAACAATAAAAATAAACATAAGAAGAGCCTAATATCAACAAATAAATGAATGTCACTGGTCATTTAAAAGTACTAAAAGGTAAAAAGGTAAAGGTTCCCCCCCCCCCGCACATGCATGCTAGTCAGGTCTAACTCTAGGGGAGGTGCTCATCTCCGTATTCAACCGAAATGCCAGTGTTGTGCAAGTCCATAGCCACGTGGCCAACACAGCTGCAAGGAAACACTGATTTACCTTTCCGCTTTTTACAGCAGTACTGTACCGATTTATCGACTTGCATGTACCTGCTTTTGAACTGCTAGTTTGGCAGGAGCTGGGGTGAACAGCGGGAGCTCCCTCCACTCTATGGCACCCGGGATTCGAACCGCCGAGCTGTCGACTTTGCAGCCAACAGTTTTCTGAAGCCTTAGTTCCCTAAGACACTAAAATTATAAATTATAAAATGATAGGTGGTCTGAGTCAGGGCAAAAGGTCCTAATCATAGGTGTTATTTGTAATCCAAGCACCCGCACGGCCAGGGAGCCCCTGCATGAGGCCAGGCCCAGAAATGAGGAGTTCCAATTCAGTCTACAGAAAAGGAACCTCTCTTAAATACAAGATGAGGCCACTGGGGGTGAGGCTAGATGATCTTTGAGGGACCCCTTCCAATCTGGTAATAATGCACAGATTCTCTCTCTCTCTCTCTCTCTCTCTCTCTCTCTCTCTGTGTGTGTGTGTGTGTGTGTGTGTGTGTGAATGAATTAGTTTCCCCAATCTGGAGAAGGAATTAAGATTACAATCTCAAGAGGAAGGGTGGGGAGATTTTTAAAAAGGGTGGTGTTGGTGGATTTAACTCTTAAGAGATATGTTCTCCCCATGGGAAGGGGGATTTAACCCTTTAAATCCTTGAGTGGCTGTGGATTTGGTGGGGGTGGGGGTTGGCTGAGCCCTGGAGGGCTGGAAGAGAGAGAGAGGTTAATCCTTTAAGGAGGGTGGATGGGGGGAGAGTTTAAAGGTCAAAGGGCCATCAGGGCAAAAAAATGGGCTGGTGGGTGGAAGGATTACACCCATGGGGTTTGGTTAACCCTTTCCTGAACTTGGAGGGGTGTGTGTACACCCTTATATTAAAAAAAAAAAACTCAGACAGACAACGCTGCTGGCTGGAGGGTCCCCACCTCCGATGTGGCTCCCCAGGAGCCGTGCAGGGAGGCAGTGTGCTTTTACCTGTTGGATTTCGGCCTGTCAGGCTCCTGAGGCCAGGCTGTGCATGGATGGAAAGCACTGCTAATGTAATGAAATAAATAAAATAAAATAAAATAATTTATCCATGCAAGGAAATCAGAGGACATCTCTTGACTCAGATGGAGGCTGGGCAAGGAGAGAAGGACGCTTGAGACCCAGATCCGAGATCAGCCACCCAGATTCACCCCACCCCACCCCGAAAGCAAGCAGGGTACCAGAGAGAGAGAGGCCTTCCCCATGGCAGGGAAGGCACACAGGTAACACTGGGAGGTAGTTTGCCATGGGAGAGGAGGCGCCACTTAAATACAAGAACTAGGGGACATCCACTCAAACTGAGTGCTGGGAGAGTGAGAACAGACAAAAGAAAATATGTTTTTTTACCCAGCATGTGGTTAGTCTGTGGAACTCCCTCCCACAGGGAGATGGGGATGGCATCTGGCCTGGATGCCTTCAAAAGGGGATTGGACAGATCCCTGGAGGAAAAGTCCATCCCAGGTGACAAATCATGAGGGAGATGTGTAATCTCCAGGTTTAAAACTGGGGTACTTCAACGGCCAGATGCAGGGAAGTGGTATATCAGGAGACAGAGATCTAGTCTCGGGCACTCCCGGAGGCATCTGGTGGGGCCACTGTGAGATCCAGGAAGCTGGACTAGATGGGCCTTTGGCCTGATCCAGCAGGGCTCTTCCTAGGTTCTTAGGTTCTTGTGTACTTAGGGCGTTGTGACTATTCCTGCATGTCAAACGTTGGTTGTTTAGGAGCAGAAGGGAGGGAGGGATTAAAAACACAGATGGCAACACATGGAAGAGTGGAGTTAGAAGGGGCCTCTACGGCCAATCAGTCCCAGCCCCCACCCCTCAGGAAGGGAGGCCAAGGGGAGAACATGGAGGAAGGAAAAAGAAAAAAGGCCGAGATCAGGGTGAATCCTCCATGAACAAGGCCAGTCTATCTCTGTGACCTGGGAAGGGGAGTTCCCTTGCCTCTTTCCTTCCCAGGCGTTTCTGAAAGAGCCGCTCAGGTGGGACTGTGGCCCAGGATGCTTAGGCAGCCTCACGTTCTGGGGGTGTCGATTGTCCCTCATTATCGGAAGCCAATTTGGGGTAAAGGTGGGGCTTAAAAGTGCATAAATAAATAAATAAATAAATAAATAAATAAATAAGATGAGGTCTGTCTTCATTTTCCTCTTTGTGCCCCCTCCCCCAAGAAGCCGGCTTCCGCAGCTAGAGTGCTACTGAGCATGGAGGAGCCCCGTGGTTCATGTTGGCTGCCGTAGGGCAGAGGGGAGCCCCGGTTTTTCTCCAAACCAGGATCGGAAGCTAAATGTTTTCCCACTCCCATCCCTGATCTGTAAGATGCTTCCATGACTATTATTTCCAGGCAAAGTGGGGTTAATTCCTTCCCCCCTTATTTAAAAAAAAGTCACCCTCCCTCCTTCTCTATATCCAAGGATAAAGACAGAGGAAAATCTGTCTAGTCTTCTTTTTTTTTTTAAAGTCATCTTGCAGCTTCAGTGTCAGAAGCGATCTGACTCAATCTGTTTCCTGGGGCTTGGATGAGGTCTGGTGTGAGCCGGATTAAAAAGGAGGAGGAGGAGGAGGAGGGGGAGGAGGGGGGGGTAGAGAGAGAGAAAATTAAAATTAAAATAGAGACCTCCTTGCTGGAGACATGGGGGAAATGGAATCAGGGCTTTTCAAACTGGCTTGACACCGTGGGGAGGGGAATTTTTGCTTTATTTTCATTTCATTTTAAATTTTTTATTTTACCAGAAAGCCAGGCAGGTGAACAGAGCTGGTGGGAAATATTAAATGAATTTCGTCCTGAATTTGTGTGCCTTTTTTGGGGGGAGGGGGAATCCACAAATACCAAAGCCTCCCCTTTTAGAAATAAAAAAAAAAATCAGGGGAGCCATATCAAGGATCTGAAGCTGCAATGTAAAAATTATTTTGCCGCTGCAATGTAAAAAATATTTTGAAGCTGCAAAGTATTTTGAAGCTGCAATGTAAAAAATATTTTGCAATGTAAAAAATATTCACCGCTTTCAGGATAATTTTGTATTGGTGGCAGGGGTGGGGTGGGGGCTGTGTTTGTTCATTCATTGTGGCTAAATAATTAAAAGTCAACAAAAAAAAACCGTTCTTGGAGGATCAGGTCTTTCTTGACATCTCGTCGCTGTCTTCCCCCAGTTAACAGTGCTGGCTGGGGGAGCCTGGGACTCGTAGTGAATTTCATAAGGCCGTGTTCCCAAGCTCTGAGCTTCGCACCCCAACCTCCACCCCCCCCCCGCCCACCAAGCAACTGAGGAGATCAGCTCCCCCTTTTAAAAACCCCAGCCAAGCAGAAAATCCGCCCGTAATAACGTTTTATCCGATGCTGGAGGGGAAATTCCCAGCGGCGTTTCTGGTTTATTTCATTTTTTTTTAATAAAAAAAATATGGAACGCTTCAGGAATTTGTGTGTCATCCTTGCGCAGGGGCCATGCTAATCTTCCCTTTATCGTTCCAGTTTTAGTATATGTGCTGCCGAAGCGAGCACGGTTTATTTCATTTTTAATATTTCAGCGGGGAGGCCCAGAAGCTTTGAACAGGCCATGAGGAATTGCACCCAGAAGGGCCTTGATTTGGATTAATCGGTCTCCACCTCCAAAGGCTTGGGCCGGCGGGGAAATGTGTTGGCCTGAAAAGTAACTAGCGAGGTTACAATTGTAGTTAGCTTAGTTACAAGGCTTTGAGCTAGGTTACTGTCAAGCCCTTCTATGGCCAGGATGTTGTATTGGGGGCAGGGAGGCATGATTTGGGGTCCGCAGGACTGATTATCCCCTACACTCTGCGTTCATGATACCTTTGTGAGTGAGCAGCTGGAATTAAGAAAGAGTTATTTGTAACTAGTTACTGCCAGAGCCTTGCAAGGGTGGCGGGGAAGCGGTTAATCCCCCACATCTCCAGCTTTTTTTTCCCACCCAAGGGAAAAATCCAGATTTAAAAGAGCCAAGTTTCAGGTTAAAGAGCAGAAAGGAGGGGGGATAATTTCCCCTCCTCCCTCCGAAACTGGGGCCTGCAGTTGATCTGCATGGCACAGACCGCCACACAGCAGGAAAACTCTCTTTGTGGGGAGATATATATATATATATAATTTTATTCTGTCAGCTTTTGTAGAACTGGCTGGTAGCCGAATCCACAGTGCCCTCTGTTGCCTGCTTTCAAAATCGTGCTCTGGGAACAGGAAAAGAAAATTCTTTTTTTTTTGACACTCAGTGTATGAAACACATCCCCTCTCTGTTGAAAGAGGACATGGTTGGCTTTCTACGCCCTCCACTTGACCCCCACCCCAAGTTTGGAAGAATAAAATCAGATTTCGTGGCCGACTGGGATGCAGGGTAGTAGAAACTGAGGGGGATTGTGAGGAGCTCCAGGGGGGTCTCTTAACCCTGGGGGAGTGGGCAAGCCAGTGGCAAATGAGCTTCAACATTAGCAAGTGCAGAGTGATGCGCATTGGGGCAAAAAAACCAAAACAAAACCCAATTATGTTTATAAACTGATGGGGTCTGAACTCTCTGCAACAAACCAGGAAAGGGCCCTTGGTGTCCTGACCTGGAGGACAGCTCAATGAAAGTGTCCACCCAAAGTGTGCCACAGCAGTGAAAAAAGCAAGGGATCCTTAGGAAGGGGATAGAAAATAAGTTAGCATTAAGTGTCATTTGGCCTCTTTATAAATCTATGGTGAGGCTCCATCTGGAGTACTGTGTACAATTCTGGTCACCATCCCTCCAGAAGGATATTATGGAAATGGAAAAAGTGCAGAGGAGGGCAACCAGAATGATTTGGGGACTGGAACACCTTCCTTACCTTCTGAGGCTGCAAAGGCTGGGCCTCTTCACTCTCAAACGATGGTGCCCAAGAGATGACCTGATTGAAGTTTATAAAATCATACACGGTGTGGACAGAGTAGATAAGTAAAAGCTGTTTTTCCTATCGCACAACACTAAAACAAGAGGGCACTCCATGAAACTTTTGGGTGCTAGATCTTTTTCCACCCACAGGATCACTGGTCTGTGGAACTCCCTGCCAGAAGCAGCGGTGACTGCTGTCAGGCTTGACAGCTTTAAGAAAGGATTGGACAAGTTCATGGAGAAGAAGGATCTCTCTCAATGGCTATCATTCTGGATGCCTATAAGGACCACCTCCAGGTTGGAGAGAGAGGCAGGAGATCTCTCGATGCCATTTGCAGGGAATCATAAGCAGGCGAAGACATCTGCTGGGGAACACCCTGAAGCAAACGGTGAGCTGCTGTGTGAGACAGAAGGCTGGACTGGACGGGCTGTGGCCTGTTCCGGTCAGGCTGTTCTTCTGTCTTTATGTCTGAAGATTTCCCCTCTGGACCAGCTTGTACTTGTCTATCTGGACACGTTCTCTCTCTCTCTCTCTCTCTCTCTCTCTCTCTCTCTCTCTCTGCTTTCTTTGCTGGCTGCCAAAAAATCTGGAATGTGAGATTCCAGGGCGCTCCTTCCTGGCTTCCGTGCCGAGATTTCCTTACTGGGTTGCTTCAGAAATCTCTTCTCTCGCAGACCAGAACTTGCAGATCAAGCAGAGACCAGAACAAGCTTTTTTTTTTTTTTTTTTTAAAGGAATGCATCTAAAAGGTCTCTCCATTTTAGCTCAGTTTGAACTGCTAGATAGGTTTTAGGCTGCTGAGCCCAGAAGTTGGGAGTTTGATTGGGGCTCCATGACAGGGGCTCGATTGGATGGTTTTAAGGGTCCCTTATAGTTGTGCCCATCTCAGGTTATTTATTGACTCTTTGGCTTGTGTTTCTGGGCAGAGACATCTAGGGTTGAATCTCTGAGATTTAATTTGATTTTCTTCCATTCCCACCCCCTTTGGTCACTGGTGAATCTCTTGTGCACCCTGTCTGAAAAAGCCGGCAGTTCCAGCATGTGGCTCCATGGGGCTACCTTAGGATCGGGTTCGAATCCCTGGTGATCCACTTCTCTAGCTTTTCCTACCTAGCAAGGAGGTTGGATGGATCAAAAGCTTTTAGTCTGTCATCCCCCAAAATATCCCAGCCAGGTATAGCTGTGGGTGAATGCTCCCTTATGTGGTAATTTCACCAAGCTCAGCCCTGAAGGAAATGCTGGAAGAGCAATTATCATCATTAACATCATAAATAAAAGGCAAGAAAGATCAAAGCTCATTGTAGGCGAAGAACCACGCATGACGATTAAGTGGGTTGTGTTTAATTCATTAAGTTTCTGCTGCCCAAGAACAGGTTTGACCTGGCTTCAAAACATGTTCTGGTTTTTCAAGGCTTCTGATTAGTCTGTGAAGCTAAATTTTAGAAATTTTGTGGGCAGAAAACAGGCCAAACAAATATAACCAAACACTGGGAAAAGGCAAGGATAACCAACCAAACTCAACTCAACTGAACTCAACCTGACTCAACTCCACTCAACTCAGTCTAACCCAACCCAGTTTATTTAATCCCAATTCCACTCAACCCATTCCAACCCAACCCAACTTAGAATCATAGAATCATAGAGCTGGAAGAGACCTCAAGGGCCATCCAGTCCAACCCCCTGCCATGCAGGAACCCCCCCCCCAATCAAAATACTCCCGACAGATGGCCATCCAGCCTCTGCTTAAAAACCTCCACAGAAGGAGACTCCACCACCCTCCTTTGTGGCAGCATATTCCACTGCTGAACAACTCTAACTGTCATGAAGTTCTTCCTGATGTTCAAATGGAATCTCATTTCAACTCAACCCAACCCAACCCATCTCAACTCAACTCAATTCAACTCAACCCAACTCAACCCAGCTCAACTCAACTCAATTCAACCAACCAACCAACCAAGGAGCTGAGGCAGATTCTAAAACCTCGTGACCTTCCTCTGTTTAGACCAGGGGTGCCCAAACTTTTTGCAAGGAGGGCCAGATCTGGTGGCTGAGAATGTGTCAGGGGCCGGTTGCTCCCCATCCCTGCCACCCCACTACAAGCCCCACCCACTGACCCATAAGCCCCACCCACTGACCCCTTGCAACCCCACTCGGAGGAAGGAAGGCGGGGACCAAGGGAGTGAGGGAGGTGAGGACCAAAGAAAGCACAGGGAGCCCTGGCCACCACAGGGGAATGTGTGGGTGAAGGAGAGGGAGGGAGGGAGGGGCGGGCCAGCCAGCCACGGGCCACTCAGAATGGCCTGAAGGGCCGGATTTCCCCCCCCCCCCCGGGCCGGACTTTGGGCAGGCCTGGTTTAGACCAACAACTCCAGCTGGCATGGAGGTCACGGGAGTTACTGGCCAACATTTGGGAAAGCCCAGCCTTGCCCAGTCCTGGCTTCTCACTCATCGCTGATGTAACTTTTAATTTCCTTTTCTCCCTGGTGACCATCGGTGGTCTCTTCCGGACCCTTGGTATTCCAGCAGAGCCTACAAAAGCTAGCTTTTGAATGAGAAGGCTTCAGGATTTCACAGTACCCGTTCTACATAAACATCCCTGCACCTGTGCTCCCACAAAACATACAGTTCTGTAGGCTTTCGTTATATAACTCAGCCGCTTAGGTTCTGAGGTTGGGAGTTTGATTCCCCACTGGCTGAACTAGATGATCTGTATTCTTCCAAGCTTCTGTGTGTGAGGAAGAGAAAGTGAAAGGGATTGCAGGGGAGAGAGGGAGAGAGAGAGAGAGAGAGACAGAAGAGAACGGTGTCTTATTTGCTTCCTAGGAGGATCTGTTGACTGAGCTGCTGTTGACGCCATGGAATGCTCACAAACATTCAAACTAATGTGGTTGAAAGTGGTTGGGAAATGATGACATATCATCCTCTGCGTTGCCAATATATCATCCCCATGGCTGCCTCGGGCACCTTTTGTGGTGGAAACCTGAGATATTCATGGCAAAACAACCACAATTGGTTAATCCACCACAGGCCGTCAATTCTCTTTTCTCCACTTCCAGCCTGATGATTTCATCCAGTTGCTCATGACCGAAACATCCCTCTTAATGGAATGTTGTTATAAAACGACACCAAGGCCAAACGGCAGCGCCGCCATGCATGGACTCGAATCAGCTGTTCCTTACGACGCCAACATTTAGAAAAGAAGAGAACTCAGACGAGAGAGAGAAAAAAGTTTTATAAGTTGATAGAAGGTCTCAGAAGAAAATCATTGTGATTTTGCTACAGGATGAGGGATTCTTTTTGATAACATACTACTGTACTTGTCTCTCTCTCTGTGTGTGTTGCTGTCGTTTACTTGTTGTTTTGTATATTATGTTTCAGTTATCATGATTATTTTAAGTCTGAAAGACGTATCCATTTTGGAAAAAGGTTGCCATGAAAATATTTTTATTTCATTAAAATGTTTTCACCCCGTCACTCTTCTTTTAAAAGGACGCCCAAGGCAGCTGATGTCACGTCAAGGCTGCGTTTGCAAGCAAAGAGCAAATACTTAAAAGAGTCAAAAGCCATTTGGTCAATAAAATAAAATAATTTTTGTTTTTCAAGGTGGAGCAATGGACACTTATCAGTTTGGCTCACTGCCTTTTCAGCCAGAAGGGTCACGTCCGAGGGAAGACCTGTCCCCTTGTAAGTCCCCATCTGTCAGAAATACTGTGATGGGGGTTCCTGCATGGCAGGGGGTTGGTCTAGATGGCCCTTGGAGGTCTCTTCCAACTCTAGGATTCTATGATTCTAAGTCAGTATATATGTGGGACGTATCCTTGCATCGGATTCCTGGATGTGTCTACTCACATCCCCTGAAGTTGAACGCAATTTATTGCTACAAAACGAGTTATAGAGGGTGGAATTTCAGTGTCCAAACCTCAACCTTATTGAAACTCCGGTTCCCCTCAAAACAATTTAAGCACGGGAACTGAACGTGTACACTTCCAGGGCCTTGTCGGGTTATTTTTTTAACGGCAGGCGCTTGATTACTCAAACACTGCATGCCATTGCATGTCTGTTCCAGAAATTCTGCATCAGGTTGCATGCTGTCTGAGGCCAGCAGCAGTCAAGCTGCAGATTAAATCACCCTCCTGCAGGCCTGTTAAAATGTTGTCGTCCCTGTGATTATTAAAATACAGCAAGGCAGAGGTGACAGAAAACTCCATCATAGGTTACAAACCATGATGGAGATGTGTCATCTCCAGGCTTAAAACCGGGGTCCTTCAAAGACCAGATGCAGGGGAGGGGTATCAGGAGACAGAGATCGAGTCTCGGGCGCTCCCAGATGCATCTGGTGGGGCCCCTGTGAGATACAGGAAGGTGGACTAGATGGGCCTTTGGCCTGATCCAGCAGGGCTCTTCTTCTTAGGTTCTTAGGTTCTTCTGTCCATTGAAGGCACCTCCCTGAATCCAGCTGCAAGCTTCTGCCGTTCTTTAGATGGCCAGCCCAGCTCCCGAAAGTTTAAAAACTCTTTTGTCCAGCCTGGGGTTCTTTCCCTTTCAGGAAGCTTTTAATCCATGGGACATCAGATCCGACAGGTGAGCCAAGACGAGGGGGTCTCATTAGCTGCACAAGGAGGTTTCAACTCAAGGCACAAGATTCCCCCTCGCTGCCGGCGGCGCATTCATTGGTGGGTGCAACGATCTCAAACTACAGGAAAAGAGATTCCATTTGAACATTAGGAAGACAGTTTGAGAATGGAAGAATATGCTGCCACAAAGGAGGGTGGTGGAGTCTCCTTCTTGGGAGGTTTTTTAAGCAGAGGCTGGATGGCCATCTGTCAGGAGCATTGTGATGGGGGTTCCTGCATGGCAGGGGGTTGGACTAGATGGCCCTTGGAGGTCTCTTCCAACTCGAGGATTCTATGATTCTATGGGTGGGCATTCAATGCACACAGTTTGCCGTTCATTCTTCTTTGTAGCCGTGTTCACTGCCTCCCCACAACACAGGCATTCTGCGCTTTGTTTCCCGGTGTGAAGCAGCCCTCGGCTGTCGGCCACTTGGCTGAATACTGGGGGAAGGTCACGGAACGTCCACCAACATTTCCAAACACTCCTCCCTCGCGGACAACGGCTTCGGCCCTTGCTCTTTCCCAGAAGAAGGGGAACCGTAACAAACCCAGAGTTGTTGCACTCAAGTCTGTTTTTATTCAACTCTCTGGAATTGGAACAACAACAACAAAAAAGGAAACCAACCCCCCAAAAGGCGGTGTGGACTGCGAGACGTAAGATCCATCCTTGTCAGCCAACATGGCCACCTTTTAAGAACACCTTTCTCCTACCCGTACCTGTCACTCTTTCCTCCTCTAGGCCTCATCCAGACACCCACAGGGTGAGGACATGAGCTCAGTACTTTTGGTCGGCTCTAGCCCTAATTCAAACGTTTATCTGGGCTTTGTTGATCAGCAGTCAACGCTTTCAAACTTTAAGCACGTGACTCAATGCGGCCGGTGGGCTGAGAGACCCACCTTGGTCTGCCGGGGGGGGGGGTTCCCTGCCTCCAAGGAATGGAGCCGGCCACCCCCCACCCCCCGGAGACTGTTCCCACGCCACCCTTCAAGAGCTGCTGACCCAGCAGGGGGGGCAACTTAAATGGGGAAAGAGTAAGCACCAGTGGTGGCGAACCGCCGGCCCTCCAGATGTTTTGGACCACAACTCCCACAGTCCTTTTCCATTGGCAATACGGGCTTGGAATTCTGGGGGTTGTGGTCCAGAACATCAGGAGTGCCCAAGGGTCGCCACCACTGCTCAGCGCTCTGCCCTGCTGCTTTGGTTACAAGCGTCCATCGGGGCAACATTAGGAAGGATGTTTATCCACAAAGCCCCCCTCCTATCGTAAGCTGGTTTTAAACGAAGAACAGCCCCAAGGGCCATCCATGGGTGCACAAAGTTAAGGACAATTGTTTGCTTTCTATTGAGTTTGCCTAATTTTGTCTTATCAAGGTTTGCATGTTTCTACAATTCAATTCTTTTTTAAAGTGTCCATCTTTGCATTTTCTTTTAGCCTGGGGGTATGGATGTTTTTAAACCTTCGCTAACTTTCTTTAAGGTCCGGCTAGGAGGGGTAATCAGAACCCTGCCCGGGGATCTTGGGGCTCCGTGTCCCATCAGCCACCCGCTGCCAGTGCAGGCAGTGGTTGGGGACAATGGGCATTGCCGGTGACTCTTCCATCAGGATAAACGAACCCAACAACAACAAAAGACCAAGGGCCACCAAGGAAAACAGGTTTGGAAAATGCTTCGGGCTCAGACTACACTTCCCATTTGCCACGCCAACTGAGGGTGGGGAGGTGTCTCGAAACGCAACATTGGATAATGGTGATGCTGGGATTCTAAATTCTCTCTCTCTCTCTCTCTCTCTCACACACACACACACACACACACACACACACACACCCCAAACGAATGTCTAGGACTGCAAAGCTCCAACCCGTGATATCAACATACACATGCCCCCAAATCACACACACACACACACACACACACACACACACACACAGGTATTTAACGTTTGTGTTCCTCCCTCCCTCATCCCCGGACTGTGCAGAAGTTAAGGCATAAATCCTAAAATACAAAATAAACCATGTAGTAAATAGCATCGTAGATATAATGAAAACAGTCCTTTTAAAAATATACATATATTCATACAGGTGTGGGGGGGGGGAATTCCCCACTGATAATCTTTTTGCTGGGAACATCCACGTAGACGTTTTAGGCAAGGGAGGTGTCAGAAGACCCTTCCGGAAGATCGAAAGAGATGCAGATGCTCCTGTCACTTCCTCCCCCCAAAAAAGTTCAAGTCCCTGCCCGGTAGGTGAAATGGTTCGCCTCCGGTTCGCTTAACGGGAGGGGGATGCTTGCTTTGTGCCCCACGGCATCCTTCCCGGTGCACGCCAAAGGGGGGCGCTCTTTGAAGAAATCCGAGACGTAATGGACCTGGAAGAAAAAAGGCGTGCAAGCCATGAGAAGAGACGGCTGGAGGCGGGGAGTTTAATTCTTCCACTGGGCATCCTGGGTGGGTCCCGTGTGGTTAGTCTGTGGAACTCTCTGCCACAGGAGGTGCTGATGGCATCTGGCCTGGATGCCTTCAAAAGGGGATGGGACAGATTTCTGGAGGAAAAGTCCATCCCAGGCGACAAACCGTGATGGAGATGTGTCATCTCCAGGCTTAAAACCGGGGTCCTTCCAGGGCCAGATGCAGGGGAGTGGGATCAGGAGACAGAGATCTAGTCTCATGTGCTCCCAGAGGCATTTGGTGGGGCCACTGTGAGATCCAGGAAGCTGGACTAGATGGGCCTTTGGCCTGATCCAGCACGGCTCTTCTTATGTTCTTAGGTTCTCTTCCAGTTCTCCGGTTCCAGAACTACTACTACTACTACTACTACTACTACTACTACTACTACTACTACTACTACTACTACTACTACTACTATTATTAAAATAGTCTTTGCATGAGGAAGAGAAAGAGAAACGGCAGGGAAAAGGGAGAAAGACCCCCAGGGCTCAGAAGAGACCCTGGATCGTCCCCTTGTTGAGAGCATGATGCCAAGGACACCAAGGCAGACCTTGGAAGTGACATATATATATATATTTTTAAAAGCACAAATCCAACTAGTTACGTCTGCCCATGTTACACAATCGGGAGGATGCCTAAGGCTCGGGCGTATTCTTTCTCCATGATACGAATGCAATGATTTTCAAGTGAATGGATCGCTTACACGGCCTGTTATGCATTACTGCTTGGACTGAATCTGCAGTGCCGCTTGTGTTCTTCCATTTTTAGTTTTCCGTCTCTCCAAGGAGATTCCCCCCCTTCCTTTATTTGTTGATGTACTCGTCTTTGGTTTAACATTTCCTTATTAAAGATGTAAGGTGCTTCCTTTGCAATGAACAATTCTTTTTGTCAACTGTTTTATGAAATACAGTACATTTATTTTGGCCACTTGTTCCCGAGGTCGCGAGCGTCCCCGAGTAGCCGAACGGCCAGGTGGGCCACTAAAATGCAATTAAGTTAAGTTGAACATGGCCTTTTAACATTTCTTGGTAACTGTTTTACATTCACTCCCTACCAATTTGCATGTTGTCTTTCAAGGTTGTAACCCCACTTGCGTCCCTTCCAAGGAGAAAGGCAGGGTAAAATATTTTAAGTAAGTAAGTAAGTAAAGTATGTGCAGTGGCACCCCGACTTAAGAGCAGCTTGACTTAAGAGCAATTTGACTTAAGAGCAAAAAACTGTTGGCGTTTTAACTGCCGCCTTACAAATTTTAGATATGGTCTGCTCGACTTACAATTTTTTTTTATTTTATTTTTTCATTTTTTAACTTTTTTCCAATTTTTTAGATAGGTACCCTGACTTAAGAATACAGTAGACCCTCATATAACAAACAGTTTGTATAACATAAAATCTGTGCAACATAAACAATTCCGGAGACAGGGGAAAATTTGCTTAACAGAATTGCCTGTGGGGCGAATCCGTACAACAGAAAAACAGTCGTGATGACGGATGACTCCGTTTTCAATACCTTCCTATGGGAAATTTGTACATAGGAAAATTTACTTAACAGATTTTCATTTGGAACAAATTAATTCCTTTATACAAGGTATCACTGTAGTTTGACTTAAGAGCATGCTTTCAGAATGGATTAAATTCATAAAATTCATAAAAAAATTCATCTTTTTTTTTCCTTTCTCCGCCATCGCAACCTATTTTACCTACCATTGTTCAGTTATTGAGGTGCAATAAGGTTTTAACTTTTGTTCAGTGTTATTATTATCTGTTTTGTCTGTGTATTTATTGTAATTTGTGTGGCTATTGAAGCCTTGTAAGCCGCTTAGAGTACACAATGTAGATAAGCGGGGTATAAATGCAATAAATAAATAAATAAATAAATAATAAACTGAGTTACCACTGTAAGTAAGTAAGTAAGTAAGTAAGTAAGTAAGTAAGTAAGTAAGTTTGGATCTCCGGCTGCAGAGGCAGAAATTTGGGAGTTCAATTCCCCGCTAGTCTGACTCCAGCTTTGTACTTCTAATGATGATGGTTTTGGTGGTGATGATGATAATGATGATGGGACCTGAGGAGGGGCGGGGAATCCTTTCAGAGATGATTTTGGCCAGGGCAGGATTTGAACTCAGCTCTCTTGAGGTGCTAAGTCGTGTGTGTGTGTGTGGGGGGGTTTCAGCCCCGCCTTTGGGCCAACCCACCAGCCACCTCCCCCCCTGCCTTTGGCCCCGCCCACTCACCACAAGGACAGCCACCAGCGCCCCCTGGAGGAGCCCCACCATCACGTCGCTCCAGTGGTGCTTGTAGTCCGACACCCGGCTGTAACCCACGTAGACAGCGAAGGAGAGGAGGAAAAACTGGAGCGTTGGGCGCACCAGCCGGGCTCCCCTCCCGACCAGGCGGGCCTGGATGTACAGCTGGAAGGGGGAGAACACAAAAAAGTATGGTGGAGACCAAGAGCTGAGAATAGAGGAACCCCTCAAAACAAATGGAGCTTAGTTTGCATCTCCAATGGGATCCACCAACCAGGCTAGATGTTCATCCCTCTGCCGAGGGGGGGGGGTTTCCTCCTGACCGTGGCTCCCCAGATGTTCTCGGACGACAGCTCCCAGAAGCCTTTGCCACCAGCTGGGCTGGCCAGCAGGATTTCTGGAAGTTGTAGTCCAAATACATCTGGACACCTAAGGCCGAGCCGGACAGCAAGGACTCTAACGAGGAGCCGTTTTCCAGGGTATCCAGGAGAGAAAAAAGCCCATCTCAA
>JAHTLZ010004355.1:5004-27252 GCA_023846285.1 Phrynocephalus versicolor
ATGCGGTGGGGGGGGGAATCCAAAATGGCGACTGCAATATTTATTTTTAAATCGTGGTCCAAAAACCCACCAAAGCACAACAGAAACATGTGTAAATTAGGTATTTTTAAATGCCTGAATTGTTATAATAGCAGCAGTGGGTTTTTCTTGGAATAAAATGTCTCCATTTATTTTATTTTATTTTATTTTATTTTTATTTTTTTACAGCTGCGCACGCGCAATGATGGGCTGGCCATGGGATGGGACCATGCAAATTTTTGGAGCCATTCCATCAGTCGCATGGCCAAGTTTTGACTGAGACTTCTGGATGTGCCAGAGAGGGCATAAAAAGCCCACCAACCCTAACCCTAACCCTAACCCTAACCCATATGCCAGTACACTGTCTTCTTAGTGGGTCAGAGGCACCCAGAGGTGCAGCCCACTAACCCACCCTAACCTTAACCGTAACCCTAAGCCTAGCCCTTACCCTAACCCCAAACCTAACCCAGATTCGTACACAAGTACACTTCCCTTCTTAGTGGGTCAGAGTGATGCACCCAAAGAGGTGCCTCCAACTCCAGACCCACTCCCTCCCTAAGCATAACCTGTACACCAGTACGCCAGTATGCTTTCCTTCTTAGTGAGTCAGAGAAGCGCAAGAGAGGTTCCTCTGCCACTTACCCCCCAATCCTAACATAATGTATGGTACGCGGCGGCTATGCGTTATGCTTCCCTTCCCTTCTTAGTGGGTCAACACAGAGGCACCCAGAGAGCTGCCTCCCAGAGCCCACTTACCCCAACCCCAACCCAAATGACAAACGGAAACGGAAATGACAAATTTTGGAAGTTTCCGCGACAAACGGAAACAACCCGAAATGGGCCCGTCCCGACAAACGACAACTTGAAATGTCATTTTTTCTGGTCGTGTCCATCTCTAGTGGTGAGTCCTCCAATTTATACCTTGATTTCTTATCACCCTGGCCTGAATAGGTTCATAAATTGGACAATGGTCTACATGTGTGTGCATTCACTTACAATAGGGCTGTTTATATTGAACTGGATTTAGAAGAAGTCCTCAGTGACATCAACTGCAGTTTCATATTTATTATTATTATGTATTTAAAATCTGTCTGTCTTGCCTCCCCCCTCAAAAGGAGCCAAGGCAACTTACATCATCAACAACAATCTTTGTTTAAGGTTACAGATCCAAAAGCTAAAAACAAGTAATATGCAAATATTAAAAAAAGAATCAAACTATTATAGTAAAATAGAAATAAGATCAATTTTAAAACAAACTTTTAAAAGCTTTATTTAATGGGTAGATTCCTTAAATTAGGGATAGGCAGTAACCATCATTGAAATGTTGGATTGCAATTTCTCTGATCCCTCATTATTAGCTATTTGGGAAGGGGTTGATTGATGGAGAGCAAGGACATCTGGGAAGTCATAAGTACTGTACTGTACCAATCTTGGCATATGAACATTGAGCATGTTTGTATGCATATTCTGTAAAAGAAATATTGAGGTTTTCCCTTTTAATTAAGTGCTAGCTTTTATGATATTATATTCTCAAACACAATATCCACATGTGGCTCTTTACATCTTTTAAGAACACATTAGGTCATTCCTGAAAAAAATGGTTCTAAAGATATATACCACAAGGGAATATAAATTCAAGGAATTGCTCTGGCATCTAAAAGGCTGGCATAATTTACATGGGAAGGCGGCATAATTTGCATATAATAGCAGTTGCATTTTCGTTGACCTCTGAAGATATTAGTTAGTCTAGCTGAGGTTTTAATGATTTCCCTTTCGCCATCTAACATTAAAACAGTTCTCTTCTCAGTAGCAGTTGAACTTCCTCTTATTAATAGGGAGGCAACGTATCTGGCAAAAATAACAATAATCATAGTAGCTAAAACTCAAGTGCAAACATGATCTTTAGGTAACACAAGACCATTAAAATAGACCTGCTAAGTCTTTCAAGTGGCCACAATTAATTTTCAAAGTATTGTGGCTTATGAAAAAAGAGGAAATACATAAGCATGAATGGATTGCTGGTTCTTATGTAAATTTATAGGTGTCAGTGCAAGCTTAAAAGCAATGAGCACAGTCTAACTACATCTCACAGAAAGGGGAAAGACTGTGTCCAGAGGAGTTATGTTAATCTACCATAGTTTTCACTCCATAAAACACACTGGACCATAAGACACCCCTAGTTTTTAGAGGTATGTATGTGTGAAAAAAAAATCACACATACATACCCCACTCAGGTCCGGAAGTCTATGCTGCTGCAGCAGCTGCCAGGCACTTCCACCTGGCTCAAGTGCACCTCCACACAGGTGCCTGGGGAGTAGAGGGGAAGCAGTCACCTCTCCTCCGATCAAATGAGCACCTGGGCAGAGAACCAGGATGACCCACCTGGCTCCACCTGCCACTGCAGCCACCACTGCCTGCTGCTCTGAGGAGCCTGCCTGGCTCAAAAAAATCAGTCCCCAGCCCGGATGCTATCTCTCAACCCCCTCAGTCACTCATGCTGCGCCATTGCCGTTTCCCTCCCACAAGACTCAGAAGGAGGAGGGCGAGGAGGTGAGAGGAGCCTTTTGGAATGGAGGGGGTCTTCCCCACTCAGAGTCCCCCCCCCCACATGCAGCTCTCTGGAGCTGTCAGCTGTCACCGTCCCTCTCACTTTGGCCCCAGTGACTGAAGATGTGGAATGCCAAGTTGTCTCTGAGTGGGTCCACTGTGGAAGCACCTGGTTGCTGTTTGAGGGAAGAAAGGAGCATGGGCCATAACGGGAGTGGGGGGGGGGGCACAATGGCTGCTGCCAGGTTCAGAAGTCTCTGCAGCAGCTGCTATGGAAGCTCCTGTGGGGCTGTATACACTCTATAAGAGGCAAAGACATTTCCCCCTACTTTTGAGGAGGAAAGCACATTTTTTAAGAGTGAAAAATATAGTAATTGTAGAGGTGCTAATTGAAGGTAGTCTTAAAAGCTTGGTTTGGCTGATCTAAGTTGAAGGCTCAGTGAGGTATGGGAAGTTGGGGCCTCTGAGTGCTCTGCAGGCCTCTCTTGATCCTAAATCAATATTCTATTCCTCGGGTACCAAGAAAGATTTTGTCACCTGTTGGAAGGTGTGGTATCTTGTGCCGGTAGGATCCACTGGGGTCAAGATGGGGAAGGGGTTTGTCTCCTCTTTGGAGCCGCGATCACTCAAAGGCTCAGTGCCCAGAGAAATAACACTGCTTTTCCTTCATATGATTTTTTTTACCTTTACATGAATTTGAGAGTTTTAGAGACAGATAATGCTTTCAAAGATGGTTCCAAATGGAGTTCTGTCCTCTCAGAACAATTGACACTGTTTCTTAAACAAATATCACCTCAGTGACATATGTTATAGAGGTATAATGTGCATAAATGTACCACAACACCACCCTGAGAGAGAGAGAGAGAGAGAGAGAGAGAGACTGTGAAATTTTAAAAATTAAACTAGGTATTCTTGTTAGCATTGGCAAACTATAGTTGCCATGCAGATTGCTTTGTTCAGAATAAAGGCTGTTTTTTTTTTTTATATTCATACTGTCACTCATTTCCATGCCTGCCAGGGAGAAATGAATATGATTTATCATGCTCTTCCTAGGATCGACAAAAGGGTTGTGCCACTTGTCATGCAGTCAGTCACATGACAGAAAGCATTTGAAAGTTGGATCATGACAACTGGACTTCTTTTCTTGTTAGATTGAAATGTGAAAAGAAGTGCAGTTGGCAAGGCTCAACTCAGAGACATATGACAGAAAGCAATTCCGAGGGGCAGTGGTTCCCAAATTGTTTTGAGTTGTGGCTCCTTTGATTTACTGGCCACTGTTTCTGTTACAGTAGGGGAGTCTTATCCATGGAATTAGCCACCACCTCCCGTTTCACTTATCCACTGCCTGAAAAGAAAATGAAAAAATTAAAAATAATATATCAAAGTGTATTACTAGGACTGACCACTAGATAGAACCAAGGAGTACATTATACACAGCTTACTGGAAATGCAGTTTTGGCCTGACTAATTCTTTGAGGAGGATGGCTTCCTTAGGAAAAGGAAGGCATGGACATTAGAGAAACTACAAATAAGTGCTGTATGATGCTTTGGTTGAGGGGGAGAAGTGAAGGGGTGAAAGATAAGGAAATTCTTTGGCACCCTTGGATGGGTTTCCTAGTGCACTTTGGAAACACAGCAGAATGAGAAACCCACTGCACAATTACCATTACCTTCTCCATTTTTCCCAACACAAGTGTGGCCATTGAGGTTTACTATGGTGCCATTTGAAGTCAAATGGCACCATAGTGCGAAAAACCATCACCTGTTGCGGCACTTTCCCCACCATGTGCCCCTGTCCCACCATTGCCACCCAGAATGGGAAAATCACTTGCCAGGGATAGTGCCATCTGCCTGTTTTCCTTTCCAAAGAGCTGCTTCTGTGCATCAAATCACCACATTCAGCCGCCAGTCTAGCAGTGACAAACAAGGAAAAGCATGCCACTAAAAATATCATAAACTATTTTTTTAATTATAGCTTGAATATTTAAAACTGTATTTTAATGTAGTTGCTTTATATTAATATTTGTTTGCTGTTTGTTGTTGGTATATGTTGTGAACTGCCCAGAGTGGCCTTGTTGTCAGATGGATATATAAATGAAACAAACAAACAAACAAACAAACAACTAAATTCTGGCATTCTCACTGAAGAAACAGGTTAAGAGAGTGTAGAACCCTAGCTGGAAAACCACTACTCTCTAGCACCCAACCCTGAGGTTTCTGCAATTTTACATTTATCCTACTGTTCCTGGCATTACCTTTTTAAAAAGGCATTTTCAGTCCGCACCTACATGTCACCTGTGTGACGTTTTAATATTTTTCAACCACTGGAAGCAAATTGAATTCCACACCTGGTTCCCCACCCCCTACCCGTCTGCTTTGAAATGGTTGTGCTCTCTGATCCAACATGTGAAGAAATTGCTTGACAGAGTTGGTTATGTTAAAACTTTTCAGGAATCAATACAGCCAGTGACCTTTAATGAAACCGACATTTAACAGGATATACCAGCAGCTCTGGCAGGACCTGACTGCTCACTTGGAGTCTTGATACTTGGTCTCCAGAGTCTTTCTCTGAGAGTTCTCTTCCTCTTGATGTCTGTGTTTTCCCCCCACCTAATTTTACCCAGGTGATTTCTCTTTATTCCCCCCTCCTCCTACCCATAGAATTTAAAAAGAGTCAATTATTTAAAGATCCACTGTGCCAGTGGTGCTGAAGAAAGGAGGTTTTCCCCTTTCAAGGGAATGGGAGAGAAACAATGAGAGGCAGCTGTGACAGGTAATATAATATGTGTGCTTTGTTCCTTTGTTTTTGTGTCATTTTTAAACACGTTGCCAGCTATTGTTTCTGCAGAAATGTAATTGAGTTCCTAAAATCTGCCATCTCCCTTTTAAAACCAGGTAGGAAGATTGTGGAATATCCCCTTCCTATACATATATGTGTGCTTTGATATAGCATAAGCAATGTAGGATTTCCCCCCAAAAAAAGAAAAGAGGAAAAATCATGAGCTTTGTTCCCAGTACCAATCTATCCTACTAAAACAAACCCTACCCAATTATCAGTGTGCCCTGATGAATGTAGGAGCACATACATTCCAACACTTGCTTCCCTCTGATGATTCTTCTCACTAATGTAAGAATCTGAGAATGTTCCAGATCGTGTGATTTTTTTTACAGTACGCTCACAACAGATATTTCATGGCACTGGAAGAAAAAGTCAGGAGCAAAAGGAAGACTCGTTCTCAGCCACAAGCAGGTAAAGTGAGACATAATGAAGACCAAGCTATTGCAATAATTTCTAGTCCCTTTGGGGAAATGTAAATGATGTCAGGATTCCTTGCGGTAGGCTATAATTTTCACTATTCATGGTAACAGTATAGGTCAGTGGTGGCAAACCTTTGGCACTCCAGATGTTTTGGACCACAACTCCGAGAATTCCAAGCCCGTATTGCCAATGACAAAGGATTGTGGGAGTTGTGGTCCAAAACATGTGGAGTGCCAAAGGTTCGCCACCAATGTTCTAGAGCAGTGGTGGTGAACCTTCAGCACTCCACATGTTTTGGACCACAACTCACACAGTCCTTTGTCATTGGCAACACAGTCTTGGAATTTTTGGAGTTGTGGTCCAAAACATCTGGAGTGCCACAGGTTTGCCACCACTGGTATAAGTGGTATGCACACTTTTAGTAAGTGGGGCTGTGATGCTATAAAATGGATACCAGCTGTGTGGCTGTGATGCTATAAAATGGATAACCTGCCACAGATCCAGTGGGACCTATTTGGCTGGGATGTAAAGAGAAAACCATGTGGATCAAAGTTTAGGGTACATTAAGTAAAAGGGTCTTCCTAGGAGCTAGACTTATACCAACGATCCCCAAATCAGATGTCCACCCCCATTTAATACTTTAACTAATTTCACCTTTTCATTAAGCACTCCACTTTTTTAATTTCTCCCTGAGAATTGGTGAGGCCTCGAACAGCCAGGCGGAGCTCTTCTGGGTGGTTCGGGACCTCACCAATCCTAGTCTGGCCAGGCCTCCTCCTACTGATTTCAGTAGTGAGAATTTTGCAGCCTTTTTTCGATCTAAGATTGAGGCCATCCGGGCCGGCTTCGATTCCCGTTGCAGTGGCACTCTCCCGGCATCCCCGGTTGCTGGTCCGCCTTCGTCGCCTCGGTTGGATGCGCTTGGGCCTGTTTCTGCTGTCGAGGCCTCTAAGGCTATGGCTTGCTGCCAGCCGGCGTCCACCCCTTTCGATCCTTGCCCTGCCTGGCTTGTAAAAGCTGCCAGCGGGACTATGGCCGAATGGGCTTCGGCCATCGCCACCGCCTCCTTCAGCGAGGGGGTTTTTCCCTCTCGTCTGAAGGAGACAGTGGTAAAGCCCATTCTTAAAAAACCAGGCCTTTGTTTGGACGATTTAGCCAACTACCGTCCTATTGCTAACGTCCCGTTTATGGGTAAGGTGATCGAGAGGGTGGCGGCGGTCTGGCTGCAGTCGTACCTGGAGGATCGGCAGTGCCTCGATCCTTGCCAGTCCGGGTTCAGGCCTCGTCGGGGGACCGAAACAGCTTTGGTCGCGCTGCAAGATGACCTAATCTGGGCGGCCGACAGGGGTTGCTCTACCCTGTTGGTCCTCCTGGATTTGTCAGCGGCCTTTGATACCGTCAACCACGGTATCCTGTTGGATCGGCTCTCTGAGGTTGGAATCGGAGGCACTGCTCGCAGTTGGCTCCGATCCTTCCTGGAGGGCCGTCCTCAGTACGTTCAGCATGGTGGGGGGGCGTTGTCAGCTCCTTGGATACTCCCTTGTGGGGTTCCACAGGGGTCGTCGCTGTCCCCTATGCTGTTTAACATCTACGTAAGGCCGCTGGCTGGGGTCATTAGGAGATTTGGAGTCTGCTGTCATCAGTATGCTGATGACACGCAGCTCTATCTCTCCTTCTCCACCTCTGCAGTGGAAGCTGTGAGGATCCTTGATGAGTGCCTGGACGCCGTGCTGACTTGGACCGGGGCGAACAGGCTTAAGCTCAACCCCGAGAAGACGGAGGTCATGTTCTTTGGGAGCTCACCATCTGGGTACGGTGGCCCTCTTCCCTGTCTGGGGGGGGGGGTTTCCCTCCAGCCGGTGGAGAGGGTGCGGAATCTGGGCGTGGTCCTGGACCCGGCGCTGACCATGGAGGCGCAGGTGGCGTCGGTGACCAGGGCCGCCTATTACCATCTTCGTCAGATCACCCAGATCCGCCCATACCTGGATGTTGACTCTCTGAGAACGGTGGTCCAGGCACTGGTGATCTCGAGACTGGACTACTGCAACGCGCTCTACATGGGGTTGCCCTTGACTCTTCTCCGGCGTCTGCAGCGGGTCCAGAATGCGGCGGCCAGACTGGTGGTTGGTGTGCATCGTTATGACCACATCACCCCAGTTCTGGCCCGCCTGCACTGGTTGCCCATTGCAGCCCGGATTAGATTCAAGGTCTTGGTTTTAGTTTATAAAACCCTCCATGGCTTGGGACCGGACTACCTGACAGAGCGTATCGTCCAGTGATCCACCTCGGCCCGTCCTGTTCGGCAGGTGTGAGCGCACTCGCTGCGGGTTGCCACTCCTCGAGAGGTCCGGAAGACGATTACTGAGAACCGGGCCTTCTCAGTGGCAGCCCCTTCCTTATGGAATGCCATCCCCAGCAAAGTGCGCTCTGCAGAGTCCCTGCAGGCCTTTCGGAAAGCTTTAAAAACTTTTTTGTTCCGAGAGGCCTTTGGCGATTTCAGTTAGGTTTCCCCCCCCCCCCGCCATCGCCATCGCTTTTAAATTTGTCTGCCTACTCGGTGTGTCTAACTTAATTTTGCTAGGATTTGTTCTTCCGCATGCTGGGATGCAGGAGGATTCTATATGTTTCGCTGTTTTATTGTTTTATGTTGATTTTGCTTATTTGATTTATTCTATTGTTGTTGTTTTGGCATTTATTGCTTTGTTAGCCGCTTAGAGTACTACTTGTAGTAGATAAGCGGGATATAAATACAAGAATAAATAAATAAATAAATAAATAAATGTTTACATTTCAGTAACTGACAAAGTGATAGCAATGTACTTCACTAATGGACAATGATGAAAAGAATCAAACATCTAAGCATAAGCACACTCCCTAGCTGTCTGGCTTGAGTACTGTTGCCAGCAAAAGGTCAACTTTGAACTTCTGCCTAGAGCATATGAGGTCATATTTCTCCAAGCAGACTTCTGTCCCATAGATAATGCAGCCATTGAAAAGAAAATTAAACTAGTTTTTAGCAGAGCTCTAAGCACTGGACGAGAGCTCAGTGGCTCAGTGGGCTAGAGCACTGAAATGTTGGCTGCAAAGTTGGAACCCGTGTGCCACATGGCGTAGTGAGCTCCTGTTGTTAACCCCAGCTCCTGCCAACCTAGCAGTAAATGCAAGTAGATAAATAGGTATTGCCATAAAAAGCGGGAAGGTAAAACAGTGTTTCCTTGCAGCCATGCCGGCCATGTGGCCACAGACTTACACAACACTGGCTCTTTGGCTTGAATACAGAGATGAGCACCGCCCCTAGAGTTGGACACAACTAGCATGCATGTGTGTGAGGAGGGTAACTTTTACCTTAAGCACTGGGCATAAGTAGAACATAGATATAAACCTAAACCTCTTCAGCATAGCAAAGATCTCATGCTACAAAGCTTAGAACATAAGAACATAAGAAGAGCCATGCTGAATCAGGCCAAGGGCCCATCTAGTCCACCTTCCTGTATCTCACAGTGGCCCCACCAGATGCGTTTGGGAGCGCATGAGACTAGATATCTGTCTCCTGATACCACTCCCCTGCATCTGGCCCTTGAAGTACCCTGGTTTCTCCATCAGGGTTTGTAACCTGTGATGGACTTTTCCTCCAGGAATCTGTCCAATCCCCTTTTGAAGGCATCCAGGCCAGATGCCATCACCACATCTTGTGGCAGGGAGTTCCATAGACTTACAATGCGCTGGGTGAAAAAATATTTTCCTTTGTCAGTTCTTACTCTCCCAGCGCTCAATTTGAGTGTACGTCCCCTCGTTCTGGTATTTTGGGAGAGAGAGAAGAGCTTCCCTCTATCCACTTTACTCATACCCTGCATTATTTTGTATGTCTCAATCATATCCCCCCTCAAGCGCCTTTTTTCCAGACTAAAGAGGCCCAAATGTTTTAGCCTTTCTTCATAAGGGAGGTGCCCCAGCCCAGTAATCATTTTAGTCGCTCTCTTCTGCACCTTTTCCAGTTCCACTAGGTCTTTCATGAGATGCAGTGACCAGAATTGTACACAATACTCCAGGTGGGGCCTTACTATTGTTTTGTATAATGGCATTATAATGTTGGCTGTTTTATTTTCAATCCCCTTTTTGATAATCCCTAGCATGGAATTGGCCTACTTTACTGCTGCCACACATTGGGGAGACACCTTCATGGAGCTGTCCACCAACACACCAAGATCTCTTTCCTGATCCGTCACGGATAACTGAGAGCCCGTGAGTTGATAGATGAAGTTTGGATTTTTTGCCCCAATATGCATTACTTTACATTTGGTTACATTAAAACACATTTGCCATTTCTCAGCCCATTCCCCCAGTTTGGAGAGATCCTTCTGGAGCTCTTCACAATCTTCTCTGGTTTTCACCACATGGAAAAGTTTTGTGTCATCTGCACACTTGGCCACCTCACTGTTTATCCCTGTCTCCAGGTCATTTATGAACAGATTGAAAAGCACTGGTCCCAGGACAGACCCCTGGGGCACACCACTTTTCACTTCTCTCCATTGTGAAAATTTCCCATTGACACCTACTCTTTGTTTCCTGGATCTCAACCAGTTCTCAATCCATAAGAGAACCTGCCCTCTTATCCCCTGACTGTGCAATTTTCTCAGCAGCCTTTGGTGAGGGACTGTGTCAAAAGCCTTTTGAAAATCCAGATAGACTATATCAACCGGTTCACCCAAATCAACGTGCCTGTTGACCTTTTCAAAAAATTCTAAGAGGTTTGTCAGACAAGATTTACCCTTACAGAAGCCATGCTGATTTTCTCTCAGCAAGGTTTGTTCTTTTATGTGTTTTAAGATTTTCTCTTGGATGAGGCTTTCCACCATCTTCCCTGGGACAGATGTAAGGCTAAGCGGCCTGTAGTTTCCCAGGTCCCCCCTCCTTCCTTTTTTAAAAATTGGTGTGACATCTGCTATCCTCCAGTCCTCCGGCACTGTGGCCGTTTTAAGAGACAAGTTGCATATAACCGTTAAAGATATCTGCAATTTCATTTCTCAGTTCCCTAATAACACTTGGGTGGATGCCATCTGGGCCTGGTGACTTGTTAATCCTCAATTTATCAATTAGTCCTAAAACCTCCTCTCTTTTAACCTGTATTTGATTTAATTCTTTGGTCAAGAGGGGTGGCTCAGGCAGCGGAATCTGCTCAAGGTCTTCTGTCGTGAAGACAGATGCAAAGAACTCATTTAATTTTTCTGCAATTTCCAAGTCCTCCTTAACCTCCCCTTTTCCTCCCTCACCATCCAGAGGGCCAACTGGTTCTCTGGCAGGTTTTCTACTTCTAACATATTTAAAGAAGCTTTTATTATTACCCTTTATATTGCTAGCCATGCATTCCTCAAAATCTTTTTTTGCCTCCCTTATTATCTTCTTACATTTCTTTTGCCAGAGTTTGTGTTCCTTTTTATTTTCCTCGTTTGGGGAGGATTTCCATTTACAGAAAGACCTCTCCTTGCACTTTAGAGCCTCTCTAACTCCACTTGTTAACCATGCCGGTGTCCTCTTGGACTTAAATGAGCTCTTCTTTCTTTGTGGTATGCACTTGTGCTGGGCCTCTATTATTGTTGTTTTAAACAGGCTCCATGCACTCTGAAGAGATTGGATTCTTCTAACCTTCCCCTTCAATTTCTCTCTAACTAGCTTCCTCATCTGAGGGAAGTTTACCCTTCGAAAATCAAGGGTTTTTATGTCTGATTTGGTTGACACTCTTCCTTCGACATGCATGGCAAAGGAGATTGCAGCATGGTCACTGTTCCCCAGAGGCTCAGTGACATTCACATCCCTGACCAGGTCCTGAGTATCACACTGTATTAGATCCAGAGTTGCCTGTTCTCGGGTGGGCTCCATGACAAGTTGCTCTAAGGCACAGTCATTCAGCAAGTCAAGGAACCCAGTTTCTCTTTCTTGCCCGGAGCTTGCATTGGCCCAGTCGATGTGGGGATAATTGAAGTCCCCCATGATTACTATCCTATCCCTCTTAGCCACCTCTATGATTTCTCTCCTCATTTCAAGGTCCCCCTCAAGGTTTTGATCTGGTGGACGATAGAATACTCCAACTATCACATCACTCCTGGGACCTGGTAGTTTAACCCACAGTGATTCTATGGTGGAGTCAGACCCTCTGTCCATCTCCATTCTGCTGGATTTTACCCCTTCTTTGACATAGATGGCCACTCCTCCTCCAACCTGCCCCTCTCTATCTCTTCTATAGAGTTTATAGCCTGGGATTGCTGTATCCCACTGGTTCTCCACATTCCACCAGGTTTCTGTTATGGCTATTATATCTATGTTATCCCTAGCTGCCAAATGTTCATGTTCTCCCATCTTTGCTCGGAGGCTTCGAGCATTGGTGTAGAAGCACCTGTACAGTGGGTCCCACAACAACAGCTGCTGCCTTGTTCTTTTCCCCTCACAGCTTTTATTTTCAGTAGACAAACTCTCACAGTCCCTTATTCTCCCAGTGCTAATACCTGCTATGTCATCTCTATGTGATTCTCTACCCTCTCCAACCTTGTTCCCCGAGGATGAGGTGTTCCGAACCAGATGCCACTCAGCTCCTGTCAGCTTTCCCCCAGTTATCAGTTTAAAAGCTGCTCTGCTGCCTTTTTGAGGTTGAGTGCCAGCAATCTGGTCCCATCATTATTCAAGTGCAACCCATCACTCCTGAACAGGTTTGGCTTGTCCCAAAATGTTCTCCAGTTCCTGACAAATCTAAAGCCCTCCTCTCGACACCATCGCCTCATCCACACATTGAGGCTTCTGAGTTCTGCCTGCCTGGCGGGTCCTGCACGAGGAACAGGTAGCACTTCTGAAAATGCTACCTTGGAAGCCCGGGACTTCAATCTTCTACTTAACAACCTGGATTTGCCTTCCAAGACTGACCGCTTGGCCTTCCCGACATCATTGGTACCAACGTGTACCATGACCACTGGCTCCTTCCCAGTTCTGTCTAACAAGCTACAGTGGTATCTTGTATAAAGGAATTAATTCGTTCCAAATGAAATTATGTTAAGCAAATTTTCCTTTATACAAATTCCCATAGGAATGCATTAAAAACAGAGTGATCCCATTTTTATGTTGTACAGATTTGCCCCATAGACGATTATGTTAAGCAATTTTTTCCTATCTCCGGAATTTTTTATGTTGTACAAATTTTATGTTATACAAGCTGTATGTTATACAAGGGTCCACTGTATCTAGATTTCTCGTGATGTCTGCAACCTTTGCACCTGGCAGGCAAGTGACCATACGGTTATCATGCTCCTCACAAATCCATCCCTCTGTATTTCTAATTATAGAATCCCCTAGTACAAGGAGCCTCTGTCCTGCAGCCTGCTCATCTACATGTACCTGATCTTGTATCTCATCAATAGTGATGAGGGAGAGATCCTCAGGTGGAACCAATTGTTCCTCGGTGTATGCCTCATGAGGTGTGATGAGGGAAAGAGCCTCAAATTGATTGTGCAATATGAGACTCTCTGAGCAATCCCTTGGCCTTCTGCTCCTTTGAGCTTCACAAGAGTCAAAGGTTTTTGGACATTTTAACTATCAGTGAGATGCAACAACTTTTTAAAAAAGAACTTGGGAAGATCTGTTTATGGCACAAAGAAGCTCATGTGGCTGGAAGCTGTAATCTCTTCCTTAAGAATCTCACTGACCTCAGAAACCTAATAGAACTGCATAAACTGGGAGCAAGTTCATGGTGCATAGCCAAAAAAGAACATATTCTTAAAAATGTGTAACAAAGGCACTACCTTCCATCACTCCTCTTTAAGAGGGAATGGAACAGGAATTAAAGCAGCTGTTGCACACATACATCCCTCTTTTGAGGGAGCTTTACTCTTGCTCTGAAAAAAAAAATCCTCCTTTCAGCCACCTTTCTCTGTCATCTCTTTCAACGGAAATGTTGCTGCTACCTCTGTGTTTATTGGTCTTCCTTTCAGTTGTTGTGTCAGAGAACTTGTGCCTGACACGTCCCTTCTGCTCATAATGAGCTTTCAGTCAAGCTTCTGATCAATAGCAGAAACCAGCAGTTCTGTCTCTATTGCTCGTTGTTTCTGTATCTTGAATCTGCCAAGATAGATTAGACCATAGCCAAGGTCACTCCATACCTTGCAAGTGAATGAAAAGGCATCTTCTTGACTTTTTTTATAAGGACCTGACGGCAAAAAGACTGGGCCAGAGCTGAAATGTGTATACCGTGACAGATTAGCTCTGCGTCAAGAGGTCACAAAAGGTGCTTTAGTGGACCTTTTGACGCATCTGGGCATGAGAATTCCATTTCCCATCAGGCAGGCAGGTGCCTCCTAGCAAGAAAAGTGATAGAAGGAAATAAGGAAAATAATATAGCTCTAGAAAAGGGGAAATAACAGTATGTTGCTTTGGTTTAAAAGATGGATTTCATGCATAAAAACCTTAATCTCTATATCAGTGGTTCTCAACCTGTGGGTCCCCAGATGTTCCTGGACTGCAACTCCCAGAAATCCCTTCCAGCACATTGAGTGGTGGAGGCTTATGGGAGTTGCAGTCCAGGAACATCTGGGGACCCACAGGTTGAGAACCACTGCTCTATATGATAAAGCTATAATGAATTACAGCAGTTTTAACCACTATAATGGGTTTGGTTAATCATTTGAAGATTTAGTTGAAGGACTTTGTACTTCAGAAGAACTGTCGCTTTTTGAGCCAAGCAAAATGTCTGCCACTTGTTGGGCTGTGGGTTCAGCAATGCCTGGACAAATCAAGAGTGCTTTGTGCCTTCACCACCAAGGCTAGGGCTGAGGACCCATGCTTCACACTGTTTCAGCACTTTGGGCCATTGTTCACCTTAAGGCTATTGAGACTGTTGTCTGCCTGGTGATCCCATTGAGACCATTGTTCATCTTATGAGCCTGGTTCTGACCAGGGTGACAAAAAGTCAAGTGAGCTATGGAATGGAGGACTCGCAACTGGCATTTTTCAGACTAATGAAGCTGTTTGGATGGGCAGCAAGGCATTTCAATCTCTAAAGAAAAGGAAGTCAAGTTGCCATGACTCAACGTCCAGATATGAAATGGAGTAGAGTCCCAGATTCTGAATGAAAGGCATTCAGGGAGTGCTAATACAACTTGGTCGGCCTTTTGGGAGTGCTAATACAACGCTTCTCGGCCTTTTGGCTAAGATAAAGTGTAGTTCAATGTTCCATCTGGATTTGAGATTCAAAGATCAAGGCAAAGGCTGGGTGGATGGAAAATAACTTGTATTCCAACATAATTATCAACACTGTACACCATCATCCCTGATCCCAAGAAATGTCTGTTGAAGCATCATTTTTAGTTCCACTGCCCTTGCTTCACAGTGTATATATCATCCAATATTGGATAGGCTGTTGATAGTTGTGAATTTTGGCTGGCAAGATTTTTAAAAATCATTTTCTCATCTATTTCTAATGAAAGCTCCCAAAGTTTGAAATTTACCACCACACTGCTGCTTGTAAATCACTGGCGAATGTCTCCAAGACTCTTAATATTCTCTGTGCTACAGAGGTCAAGACACTATCATTCTCTTCATTGCTTCTCTACTAATGTCACCTTCATTCTTTGGGCAGAGATAAAAAAGCAAACCCCACATATTCGTTTCTTCACAAAGCAAACCAAAAGCAAAGTGTTCTGCTTATATACCACCTCATACCACTTCAAGTAGTCTCTGGGCGGTTTACAGTTTTTAATTACAGTATGTAGGCTACACATTGCCACCCACCCCCCAGCAAGCTGGGTACTTATTTTACCAACCATGGAAGGAAGGATGGAAGGCTGAGTCAACCATGAGCCTGCTACCTGGGACTGAACCCCAGGTTATGAGCACAGATAGTTGGAAGGTTTAATCTAGGCCTTTTGGGCAAAGGAGGCATGGATATGGACATTTCTGAGGTGTAGTGTTCCAAGACACAGCATTCTTAAGAAGCATCAGGCACTGGAGTCTTCTTTTTATTGTACTTTCCTGGTCTAAGAGGTCTAAATGGTCTAGATGGTCTAAATTGAAACACACTCATATGGCAGATGGGAGAAGCTGAAAGTGGGAATGGTGGAAACGATACTGGCATACTAAAATGAAAAACCTAGTAAAGACTGAATTAATAAATTCCAAGGCCGAAGGGTGCCTGGTTTGTACTTGCTGTCTTTATTGCCTTTGTTTTCTTGATAGCTGAAGTTTTCAAAATCCTAATTAGGTATTCACATGAATGTGTGAATAACAGTATGTCTTATCCGGGTTCCCTTTCATCAGAGTACTGTACACGTGTTCTGCCAATGATTCTTATAAGATCAATGTCACGATTATGGCTGTGTCAGTCAGAGAGGACCCCCACAAAACACTCAACCACACTGGCCAAGCATTCTGGATGTGGGTCACTTCTCTCTTCTCTGGCCTGCTCCCCCCCCCAAGTATAAGTGAGCAAGACTGTGTTTCAGAGTACAACTGAAACTATCACACACTCACCCATTTTCCAGTTTCTTGACAATCTGCAAAGAGGAACACTGCCGAGGACTTAGATATATTTCCTGGTTTCCATCATAATTAAAGTGCAGTTGCACATGTGGGAACATCTGGATTTTTCAGAAATGCAAAAAAAGGGGGGTCTAAGCCCAATTGACACCCCAAATGCAATTTTTTGAAGTAAACTATTGATGTTACTCGTTATATTTAAAAAGAAACCAAGTTACCAGAAGGTTCCATGTGTTATGTATTTATTGTATAACAGACAGCAGAGGTGGGTACGAACCAGAAAACTCATGGTTCGGGTTCGTCTGGTTTGGACCCACTCTTGGTTCCTTTCAGGTTCGTGTTCAGATCCTGGCCCCTCTGGAGGTGGGGAGAGGGGTCTCTTTAAACATTTCTTCACGCAGCCGATGACAGCACCGAGCGGCCACTCAGTGCTGTCATCGGGTGCAGGGGAAGATTCGTTTAAAGAGAAACCTCTTCCCGTCTCCTCATAAGGAGGGGAGGAAGAGGGTTCTCTTTAGACATTTCTTCCCCGCGCCAATTAATATGGTCCTTGTATTTTTTCTGGCCTTTTGACAATGGCAATGCAATGGATTAATAATATACAATGCAACTGAGGTGGACAGAGCAGTGACAATAATGGTGGCATCCTGGATGCTAAGAAGTCTTAAGGAACATTTTTGGAATGTAAGCAAGTAAGCTTTGCTGTTACTCTAAGTATAGCTCTTCCTACAGCCCATAGGATTGGTACGTGTTGAGTGATCATTCTGAGGAAATAAATTCCTCAGGGAGAACAAAAATCCTAACCCTTACAAATATGCTCTCCATCACTGCCAACTTCATGGACTAATTGTCAGACCTACAATAGTACAGAATACTGTTCGCTGATTCAGTCATTATAAATCAGTGCTAACTTGTGCATTTTACCGCCAGTCAAGCAATGTAATGCATGCAAAGCACCATTTGTAAGTCTGCGGGGGGTACTTGAATGAAATACCGGCACTGAGACCAGAAATTCTTTCTGCAAAATTTGCTGTTGCGATCCACTCTAAATGATACATAGAGCCATAAAATGTTCAAGTTAAAGCTGATGTATGGCATGAGAAACAAGCCTGAGTCTTGTCTCTCTTACTGCTGATTTACAGTTGCCTCTTATCTTGCAACAGGCAAATACTAGCAAAGAGAGACAGGCATGAAAAGGAATGTTCAATTTCCACTGTCATTTTACAAGCTACCCAGGTACTATACCTCTTCTTGGAGGTATATCTATAAATCACAACACCAGGCCTAAGCAGGACTATCATCCTAAGGACATGAGATGAATATAATCCTACAGAACAGCATGTATCTTGTAAACAAAATGCATATATAACTTATATGTTCATTTGCAATTCAACTTGACATTGGGAGACAAGGTTTTTACCCTTTGTTTAGTAAACTGTCGTGTTGTGATCATGACGTCAAATCAATTTAAGATGTAATGTGCTGATATGACACTATCTAACTCTCTTTTGGTTAATCTAACATGACAGCATGTTCTTGCACATTTGGTGCAGTTCACAAGGAGTACAATTCAATGAGACAACGAACTAGCTACGTGAGAAGAGATATGGCAAGTTGGCCACGATCACAAGGAAGGATACCTGAACAGGTGCTTCACCCAGAATCTAACACACATCTGTAAGGGAAATCTCCACTGCATGTCCTATGAAACTGAATGAGTGCTACAAAGGAACTTTTTTTTATGAGCACATGCTCACAAAGGAGCATGGTTTTTCTTAACAGTGCTTTCCTTGTATCTGAGTATTATCACTGCACAATAGTGAAGTGATAATATCATCAGCACAGCAAGTGAAGATTTTAAAATGTAATTGTAAAAATGGAGGCAGTCTAAACAAAGTTAGATTCTTTGGAGAATCTAAACCCTGCTCAAAAAGCAAGGGGAATCAGTTCCAGGTTGGAGGCAATCTGAACTGTTGACCCTATTGGTCAGTGTCCAATTAAGTGACTCTCAGGAGGATAACTTTTTAACTCCTTCCTGGCCAAACAGGGATTTGTGCTGCTAAAAGCATTCTATGTCTGGTTGTAAAACTAGTTTAAGTGATTAAATAATTAAGAAAAATAAAAAATGCATGAGAAGGAGAAAATCGGGATGGAGAGAGAGGGAGAGGAAGGCAGCAGCAGGCAGAAGTGTCTGTCGTCGGCAGGCAGCAGAGCCCCATGGGCTTTTTGCATGGCTTCTCTTCTCCCCCAACCCAATCTGCTCCAGCTTGTCCCACGTCCCCATCTCTCCATTGCCATTGCTTCCAGGCAGCAGCAGGACTGAGCCCTCCATGCAGCTCTCGCCAGTCAGCCCTCTCCTCCTCCGCCACCATTGAGCATCTGTGATCCCAGGCTGTCGAAGTTTCCTGGCGGCGGCGGCAGAGGAAGCTGTTTGACCTCAGAGCTCCTGATCACCCACCTGCCTGCAACAGTGGTGGCAGTGGCAGCAGTGGAGGAGGTCACTCAGCCTCTGAGTGTCTGCCTATATGTGGTAATGGCAGCGGCGGCAGCGGCGGAGGCTGCACTGCTCCAGAGCACCTGCTCGCAAGCATAACAAGTAGGATGAGGCAGCCTGGGCAGCGCAAATGTGTTTGCAGTGGGCCTGCACTTGGCCTCCACCAGTGAGCAGGGAGGTGGTGGTTCTGCACTTGCCGGGGGGGCGGGTTCAGGCCCCTGGCAGGCCTGATATGGCCCCTGGGCCTTAGTTTGAGGATCCCTGCTCTAGACCATCTTGACTGCTGCCATTGCTGTTGTCAATATTCAGGCTGGCATTTGCGATGTAAAGCTTCACATCTGGCAATCCAGACAAAATGTTGCACAGCAATATCAGGCAATTTCCTAGGTTTTTGAATGATATGTAGAGATGGGCACAAAATGGGAAAATGGTATTTCATTTCATTCTGGTTTTTTTTGTATGAAACAAAAAAGGTAATGAAATGCTTTGTTACATTTTGGGGTTTGGCGGTGGGGGCAGCAGCTCCGGTGGCCTGCCAGACCTGATCTCACCTTCTCTCTGGGGGTTGCCATGGCAGCAGTAGGGCAGCAAGGCTTCACGCAGGGCCTGATCGCTCTCCTCTCTGCGGTGGTGGTGGCAGCAGTGGTGGGGCAGCAAGGCCTTCACGGGGCCCGCTCTCCCTCCTGTCTTTGGCCGTGGCAATGGTGATGGGGCGGCAAGGCCTCCCACAGAGCCCACACATCCTCCTCTCTGCAGCCATGAAGACAAACAACCTCCCACTTCTGCCCACCCCCAAACTGGTGCATTGGGGGAGAAGCGGCTGTTTTTTAAAAAAAAGTCTTTGCAGCAAGTGGTGCGTTCTGCCACCGCCACTTTCCACAAAGACTTTTTAAGAAGCCCACAGCTTATCCCCCAATGCACCAGGTGTGGATTGTTTATATGTCTTTATGCCACCGAGGCAAGTGCTTGCCTCGGTGGCTAAAGACATTTACACAACCTGCCTCTTCTCCCTGAACATGACACGCCCAATGGGGCCGGGGGAGTGCAGGTCTGTCTGTCTGTCTGTCTGTCTGTCTGTCTGTCTGTCTGTCTGTCTGTCTGTCTGTCTGTCTGTCTGTCTGTCTGTCGTGTGTGCACGCACAAGCATAAACACATGCACAAAGGATCTAATGCGCTGAGTTTTTCATGCTACTTTTGCAAGGACTTGTAGGAACATCTCCTTTTTCAACACAAACCCGTTATTCCTCCCCCCCCACCCCCAGTTAACTTCCTTCAGCTTTTTAATGGCTTGTAGTTGATAAGGGGACACAAGCTTAGATTTGCCCACATTGGCTGGTGTCCATCTAATGACTTTAGATGGTGGTCCAGTGCTCCTGATTGCCTGGATGAAGTTGTTACAGAGCAGGCAGCCTTCCTTTGGACTCGTTTTGTAGTCTGATCCGGTGGTGAAAGAGTTTCCTAGCAGGGGAGGTCTGGCGAGTTGTGTTATTTTCTTTCTACTCTTTGTTGTCATTTATTTGTCCAGGCATGAGAGGATTTGATTTGACAATTGTGGTGGTGATTCTTTGGCAGCAGACTTGTAATACCTACAAGCTTTCAATTTTTGGCAAGCATAAATTTTTAATACGACCCACCGCTTCTCTCCCTTTGTGTCCTATTGGGGGGGGGGGGATCATGGGTTATTTAAATGTCTTTATCCACCAAGGCAAGCACTTGCCTCGGTGGCTAAAGACATTTGAATGACCTGCTGCTTCTCCCCATAACACACCCAATTTGGGGAAAGCACGGGTTAAGACACAGGAAGTGATGCTAAAGCAACTAGCAATAGACAACTTGGAACTCATCTTTAGCTTGATGTACTGTTTATGTGACTTGTAAGCAAAAGGCTTACCAGGTAGCAGCATCCCTCTGCTTTAGATTCCATAGCATGAGACTAGGGTCAAGGTTTTTGTGACATCACAGGGTGAATCCTCTAATGTCATAGAGATTGGGCAGGTAAGGGTTTGTACGGAAGCAACACAGAGATAAATATGCTTCAGTTGAGCCAGCAAGTTCTGGTCTTAGTGAAGAATGGGTTGAGATCAGTGCCAAAGTCACCCAGAGTAGTGGTCAGTTCACTAACTGTGTGGGGTACAAGTTTAAACAAATAAATAAAATAAAAAATTAATGCTTTCTCACATGCGATGTTGGTGAGTTTTCAGCAAAATATCCACAGAAAGTATGGTATCAAGTTATGTGCATTTCAAGTCTAAATATATCCAATTCCAAAAGTCTTTCAGTTTCTGTGATCTTTGGCAATCTTGTTTGAAATTCATCACAACTGTAAAATTCATCAAGTAGAGCACTAATGCTAAATTTCATATAATTAGTTCAATAGGTGTCATTTTTTAACAAGCAGAATTCTGGGGAACAAATGGTAGACTCTTGTTTGGCAATTTGCCTTTAATAAAGGGGACACCTTCCTCTGTGTGTGTGTGTGTGTGTGTGTGTGTGTGTGTGTGTGTGTGTGTGTGTGTGTGTGTGTGTGTGTGTGTGTGTGTGTTGTGTGTGTTGTGTTGTTACAGTCATGACTGACTCTTCATGACCCCATGCCCATGGAGTTTTCTTGGCAGCAATACTGGAGTGGTTTGCCAGTTCCTACTCCAGACGCCTACAGCACTTGGTATTCCCTGGTGGTCTCCCATCCAAGTACTAACCAGGGCCGACCCTGCTTAGCTTCTGAAATCAGGTGAGATTGGATGTGCTCAGGTTTCACTTCCTCTTCTGTTGTTCTTATCTCTTCCTTTCCTTCCCCTTCAATTAATAATATTAATTGCATTTTAAAGAAAACACTGTGATTGCAAAACATTCAGATTAAGACTGCAGGACATAATAAAAGTTGGAATAATTTTTGAAATGTTCTGATAGTTGCTATGACCAGAACAGGTTTGGTCCCTCTCTCTCTCCTCCCTACATTTTAAAAGCCTGGCTGAACTATAAATGCATGAATTAATATAAGAACACATTATTTAATTTTGAATTCAAAATTGAAGTTCCTTTAAGCCAGTGGTCAGCAGAAGCTTCCAACATTATATAAATGCACCAAATAAAATGACACAAGCATAAACAAAAATTGAGAATTTGCTTTGAATTACCTTGTATAAGTGTCCAGAATTACCTTGAATTACCTTGTACGAAAGCCTTTAATTAATACCATTGGATGTTGAGAGTTCAAACCAGTTTTGGGAGGAAGTAGGCTGTCTGTCTGTCTGCTTATTTATTTATTTATTTATTTATTTATTTATTTATTTATTTATTTATTTATTTATACCACAATCTGATTTTCCTCAAACTGGAACTTTGGGTAGTTAACAACAACAACTTATCAAACAACCAAAACATAATAATAATAATAATAATAATAATAATAATAATAATA
>JAHTLZ010004356.1:5007-27731 GCA_023846285.1 Phrynocephalus versicolor
ATGCGGTGGGGGGGGGAATCCAAAATGGCGACTGCAATATTTATTTTTAAATCGTGGTCCAAAAACCCACCAAAGCACAACAGAAACATGTGTAAATTAGGTATTTTTAAATGCCTGAATTGTTATAATAGCAGCAGTGGGTTTTTCTTGGAATAAAATGTCTCCATTTATTTTATTTTATTTTATTTTATTTTTATTTTTTTACAGCTGCGCACGCGCAATGATGGGCTGGCCATGGGATGGGACCATGCAAATTTTTGGAGCCATTCCATCAGTCGCATGGCCAAGTTTTGACTGAGACTTCTGGATGTGCCAGAGAGGGCATAAAAAGCCCACCAACCCTAACCCTAACCCTAACCCTAACCCTAACCCTAACCCTAACCCATACGCCAGTACACTGTCCTTCTTAGAGGGCCAGAGGCACCCAGAGGTGCAGCCCACTAACCCACCCTAACCTTAACCGTAACCCTAAGCCTAGCCCTTACCCTAACCCCAAACCTAACCCAGATTCGTACACAAGTACACTTCCCTTCTTAGTGGGTCAGAGTGATGCACCCAAAGAGGTGCCTCCAACTCCAGACCCACTCCCTCCCTAAGCATAACCTGTACACCAGTACGCCAGTATGCTTTCCTTCTTAGTGAGTCAGAGAAGCGCAAGAGAGGTTCCTCTGCCACTTACCCCCCAATCCTAACATAATGTATGGTACGCGGCGGCTATGCGTTATGCTTCCCTTCCCTTCTTAGTGGGTCAACACAGAGGCACCCAGAGAGCTGCCTCCCAGAGCCCACTTACCCCAACCCCAACCCAAATGACAAACGGAAACGGAAATGACAAATTTTGGAAGTTTCCGCGACAAACGGAAACAACCCGAAATGGGCCCGTCCCGACAAACGACAACTTGAAATGTCATTTTTTCTGGTCGTGTCCATCTCTAGTGGTGAGTCCTCCAATTTATACCTTGATTTCTTATCACCCTGGCCTGAATAGGTTCATAAATTGGACAATGGTCTACATGTGTGTGCATTCACTTACAATAGGGCTGTTTATATTGAACTGGATTGAGAAGAAGTCCTCAATGACATCAACTGCAGTTTCATATTGATTATTATTATTATGTATTTAAAATCTGTCTGTCTTGCCTTCCCCCCGAAAAGGAGCCAAGGCAACTTACATCATCAACAACAATCTTTGTTTAAGGTTACAGATCCAAAAGCTAAAAACAAGTAATATGCAAATATTAAAAAAAGAATCAAACTATTATAGTAAAATAGTAATAAGATCAATTTTAAAACAAACTTTTAAAAGCTTTATTTAATGGGTAGATTCCTTAAATTAGGGATAGGCAGTAACCATCATTGAAATGTTGGATTGCAATTTCTCTGATCCCTCATTATTAGCTATTTGGAAGGGGTTGATTGATGGAGAGCAAGGACATCTGGGAAGTCATAAGTACTGTACTGTACCAATCTTGGCATATGAACATTGAGCATGTTTGTATGCATATTCTGTAAAAGAAATATTGAGGTTTTCCCTTTTAATTAAGTGCTAGCTTTTATGATATTATATTCTCTAACACAATATCCACATGTGGCTCTTTACATCTTTTAAGAACACATTAGGTCATTCCTGAAAAAAATGGTTCTAAAGATATATACCATAAGGGAATATAAATTCAAGGAATTGCTCTGGCATCTAAAAGGCTGGCATAATTTACATGGGAAGGCGGCATAATTTGCATATAATAGCAGTTGCATTTTTGTTGACCTCTGAAGATATTAGTTGGTCTAGCTGAGGTTTTAATGATTTCCCTTTTGCCATCTAACATTAAAACAGTTCTCTTCTCAGTAGCAGTTGAACTTCCTCTTATTAATAGGGAGGCAACGTATCTGGCAAAAATAACAATAATCATAGTAGCTAAAACTCAAGTGCAAACATGATCTTTAGGTAACACAAGACCATTAAAATAGACCTGCTAAGTCTTTCAAGCGGCCACAATTAATTTTCAAAGTATTGTGGCTTATGAAAAAAGAGGAAATACATAAGCATAAATGGATTGCTGGTTCTTATGTAAATTTATAGGTGTCAGTGCAAGCTTAAAAGCAATGAGCACAGTCTAACTACATCTCACAGAAAGGGGAAAGACTGTGTCCAGATGAGTTATGTTAATCTACCATAGTTTTCACTCCATAAAACGCACTGGGCCATAAGACACACCTAGTTTTTAGAGGTATGTATGTGTGTGGGGAAAATCACACATGCATACTGCACTCAGGTCCGGAGGTCTCTGCTGGAGCTGCAGCTGCTGGGCACTTCCACCTGGCTCAAGTGCACATCCATACAGTGCCTGGGGAGTAGAGGGGAAGCGGTCACCTCCCCTCCAATCAAATGAGCACCTGGGCAGAGAGCCAGGATGACCCACCTGGCTCCACCTGCCACTGCAGCCACCACTGCCCGCTGCTCTGAGGAGCCTGCCTGGCTAAAAAAAACCAGTCCCCAGCCCGGATGCCATCTCCCAACCCCCTCAGTCACTCACGCTGTGCCATTGCCATTTCCCTTCCACAAGACCCAGAAGGAGGAGGGCGAGGAGGGGAGAGGAGTCTTTTGGAATGAAGGAGGGGGTCTTCCCCACTCAGAGTCCCCCCCCACATGCAGCTCTCTGGAGCTGTCAGCTGTCACCGTCCCTCTCACTTTGGCCCCAGTGACTGAAGATGTGGAATGCCAAGTTGTCTCTGAGTGGGTCCACTGTGGAAGCACCTGGTTGCTGTTTGAGGGAAGAAAGGAGCATGGGCCACAACGGGAGTGGGGGGGGGGGGCACAATGGCTGCTGCCAGGTTCAGAAGTCTCTGCAGCAGCTGCTATGGAAGCTCCTGTGGGGCTTTATACACTCTATAAGAGGCAAAGACATTTCCCCCTACTTTTGAGGAGGAAAGCACATTTTTTAAGAGTGAAAAATATAGTAATTGTAGAGGTGCTAATTGAAGGTAGTCTTAAAAGCTTGGTTTGGCTGATCTAAGTTGAAGGCTCAGTGAGGTATGGGAAGTTGGGGCCTCTGAGTGCTCTGCAGGCCTCTCTTGATCCTAAATCAATATTCTATTCCTCGGGTACCAAGAAAGATTTTGTCACCTGTTGGAAGGTGTGGTATCTTGTGCCGGTAGGATCCACTGGGGTCAAGATGGGGAAGGGGTTTGTCTCCTCTTTGGAGCCGCGATCACTCAAAGGCTCAGTGCCCAGAGAAATAACACTGCTTTTCCTTCATATGATTTTTTTTACCTTTACATGAATTTGAGAGTTTTAGAGACAGATAATGCTTTCAAAGATGGTTCCAAATGGAGTTCTGTCCTCTCAGAACAATTGACACTGTTTCTTAAACAAATATCACCTCAGTGAGATATGTTATAGAGGTATAATGTGCATAAATGTACCACAACACCACACTGAGAGAGAGAGAGAGAGAGAGAGAGACTGTGAAATTTTAAAAATTAAACTAGGTATTCTTTTTAGCATTGGCAAACTATAGTTGCCATGCAGATTGCTTTGTTCAGAATAAAGACTGTTTTTTTTATATTCATACTGTCACTCATTTCCATGCCTGCCAGGGAGAAATGAATATGATTTATCATGCTCTTCCTAGGATCGACAAAAGGGTTGTGCCACTTGTCATGCAGTCAGTCACATGACAGAAAGCATTTGGAAGTTGGATCATGACAACTGGACTTCTTTTCTTGTTAGATTGAAATGTGAAAAGAAGTGCAGTTGGCAAGGCTCAACTCAGAGACGTATGACACAAAGCAATTCCAAGGGGCAGTGGTTCCCAAATTGTTTTGAGTTGTGGCTCCTTTGATTTACTGGCCACTGTTTCTGTTACAGTAGGGGAGTCTTATCCATGGAATTAGCCACCACCTCCCGTTTCACTTATCCACTGCCTGAAAAGAAAATGAAAAAATTAAAAATAATATATCAAAGTGTATTACTAGGACTGACCACTAGATAGAACCAAGGAGTACATTATACACAGCTTACTGGAAATGCAGTTTTGGCCTGACTTTTTTGAGGAGGATGGCTTCCTTAGGAAAAGGAAGGCATGGACATTAGAGAAACTACAAATAAGTGCTGTATGATGCTTTGGTTGAGGGGGAGAAGTGAAGGGGTGAAAGATGAGGAAATTCTTTGGCACCCTTGGATGGGTTTCCTAGTGCCCCATGGAGCCACATTGCATACTTTGGAAACACAGCAGAATGAGAAACCCACTGCACAATTACCATTACCTTCTCCATTTTTCCCAACACAAGTGTGGCCATTGAGGTTTACTATGGTGCCATTTGAAGTCAAATGGCACCATAGTGCGAAAAACCATCGCCTGTTGCGGCACTTTCCTCACCATGTGCCCCTGCCCCACCATTGCCACCCAGAATGGGAAAATCACTTGCCAGGGATAGCGCCATCTGCCTGTTTTCCTTTCCAAAGAGCTGCTTCTGTGCATCAAATCACCACATTCAGCTGCCAGTCTAGCAGTGACAAACAAGGAAAAGCATGCCACTAAAAATATCATAAACTATTTTTTTAATTATAACTTGAATATTTAAAACTGTATTTTAATGTAGTTGCTTTATATTAATATTTGTTTGCTGTTTGTTGTTGGTATATGTTGTGAACTGCCCAGAGTGGCCTTGTTGTCAGATGGATATATAAATGAAACAAACAAACAAACAAACAACTAAATTCTGGCATTCTCACTGGAGAAACAGGTTAAGAGAGTGTAGAACCCTAGCTGGAAAACCACTACTCTCTAGCACCCAACCCTGAGGTTTCTGCAATTTTACATTTATCCTACTGTTCCTGGCATTACCTTTTTAAAAAGGCATTTTCAGCCCGCACCTACATGTCACCTGTGTGACGTTTTAATATTTTTCAACCACTGGAAGCAAATTGAATTCCACACCTGGTTCCCCACCCCCTACCCATCTCTGCTTTGAAATGGTTGTGCTCTCTGATCCAACATGTGAAGAAATTGCTTGACAGAGTTGGTTATGTTAAAACTTTTCAGGAATCAATACAGCCAGTGACCTTTAATGAAACCGACATTTAACAGGATATACCAGCAGCTCTGGCAGAACCTGACTGCTCACTTGGAGTCTTGATACTTGGTCTCCAGAGTCTTTCTCTGAGAGTTCTCTTCCTCTTGATGTCTGTGTTTTCCCCCCACCTAATTTTACCCAGGTGATTTCTCTTTATTCCCCCCTCCTCCTACCCATAGAATTTAAAAAGAGTCAATTATTTAAAGATCCACTGTGCCAGTGGTGCTGAAGAAAGGAGGTTTTCCCCTTTCAACGGAATGGGAGAGAAACAATGAGAGGCAGCTGTGACAGGTAATATAATATGTGTGCTTTGTTCCTTTGTTTTTGTGTCATTTTTAAACACGTTGCCAGCTATTGTTTCTGCAGAAATGTAATTGAGTTCCTAAAATCTGCCATCTCCCTTTTAAAACCAGGTAGGAAGATTGTGGAATATCCCCTTCCTATACATATATGTGTGCTTTGATATAGCATAAGCAATGTAGGATTTCCCCCCAAAAAAAGAAAAGAGGAAAAATCATGAGCTTTGTTCCCAGTACCAATCTATCCTACTAAAACAAACCCTACCCAATTATCATTGTGCCCTGATGAATGTAGGAGCACATACATTCCAACACTTGCTTCCCTCTGATGATTCTTCTCACTAATGTAAGAATCTGAGAATGTTCCAGATCGTGTGATTTTTTTTTACAGTACGCTCACAACAGATATTTCATGGCACTGGAAGAAAAAGTCAGGAGCAAAAGGAAGACTCGTTCTCAGCCACAAGCAGGTAAAGTGAGACATAATGAAGACCAAGCTATTGCAATAATTTCTAGTCCCTTTGGGGAAATGTAAATGATGTCAGGATTCCTTGCGGTAGGCTATAATTTTCACTATTCATGGTAACAGTATAGGTCAGTGGTGGCAAACCTTTGGCACTCCAGATGTTTTGGACCACAACTCCGAGAATTCCAAGCCCGTATTGCCAATGACAAAGGATTGTGGGAGTTGTGGTCCAAAACATGTGGAGTGCCAAAGGTTCGCCACCAATGTTCTAGAGCAGTGGTGGTGAACCTTCAGCACTCCACATGTTTTGGACCACAACTCACACAGTCCTTTGTCATTGGCAACACAGTCTTGGAATTTTTGGAGTTGTGGTCCAAAACATCTGGAGTGCCACAGGTTTGCCACCACTGGTATAAGTGGTATGCACACTTTTAGTAAGTGGGGCTGTGATGCTATAAAATGGATACCAGCTGTGTGGCTGTGATGCTATAAAATGGACAACCTGCCACAGATCCAGTGGGACCTATTTGGCTGGGATGTAAAGAGAAAACCATGTGGATCAAAGTTTAGGGTACATTAAGTAAAAGGGTCTTCCTAGGAGCTAGACTTATACCAACGATCCCCAAATCAGATGTCCAGCCCCATTTAATACTTTAACTAATTTCACCTTTTCATTAAGCACTCCACTTTTTTAATTTCTCCCTGAGAATTGGTGAGGCCTCGAACCGCCAGGCGGAGCTCTTCCGGGTGGTTCGGGACCTCACCAATCCTAGTCTGGCCAGGCCTCCTCCTACTGATTTCAGTAGTGAGAATTTTGCAGCCTTTTTTCGATCTAAGATTGAGGCCATCCGGGCCGGCTTCAACTCCGGTTGCAGTGGCACTCTCCCGGCATCCCTGGTTGCTGGTCCGCCTTCATCGCCTCGGTTGGATGCGCTTGGGCCTATTTCTGCTGTCGAGGCCTCTAAGGCTATGGCTTGCTGCCGGCCGGCATCCACCCCTTTCGATCCCTGCCCTGCCTGGCTTGTAAAAGCTGCCAGCGGGACTATGGCCGAATGGGCTTCGGCCATCGCCACCGCCTCCTTCAGCGAGGGGTTTTTTCCCTCTCGTCTGAAGGGGACGGTGGTAAAGCCCATTCTTAAAAAACCAGGCCTTTGTTTGGACGATTTAGCCAACTACCGTCCTATTGCTAATGTCCCGTTTATGGGTAAGGTGATCGAGAGGGTGGCGGCGGTCTGGCTGCAGTCGTACCTGGAGGATCGGCAGTGCCTTGATCCTTGCCAGTCCAGGTTCAGGCCTTGTCAGGGGACCGAAACAGCTTTGGTCTCGCTGCAAGATGACCTAATCCGGGCGGCCGACAGGGGTTGCTCTACCCTGTTGGTCCTCCTGGATTTGTCAGCGGCCTTTGATACCGTCGACCACGGTATCCTGTTGGATCGGCTCTCTGAGGTTGGAATCGGAGGCACTGCTCACAGTTGGCTCCGATCCTTCCTGGAGGGCCGTCCTCAGTACGTTCAGCATGGGGGGGGGCGTTGTCAGCTCCTTGGATACTCCCTTGTGGGGTTCCACAGGGGTCGTCGCTGTCCCCTATGCTGTTTAACATCTATGTAAGGCCGCTGGCTGGGGTCATTAGGAGATTTGGAGTCTGCTGTCATCAGTATGCTGATGACACGCAGCTCTATCTCTCCTCCACCTCTGCAGTGGAAGCTGTGAGGATCCTTGATGAGTGCCTGGGAGCCGTGCTGACTTGGACCGGGGCGAACAGGCTTAAGCTCAACCCCGAGAAGACGGAGGTCATGTTCTTTGGGAGCTCACCATCTGGGTACGGTGGCCCTCTTCCCTGTCTGGGGGGGGGGTTTCCCTCCAGCCGGTGGAGAGGGTGCGGAATCTGGGCGTGGTCCTGGACCCGGCGCTGACCATGGAGGCGCAGGTGGCGTCGGTGACCAGGGCCGCCTACTACCATCTTCGTCAGATCACCCAGATCCGCCCATACCTGGATGTTGACTCTCTGAGAACGGTGGTCCAGGCACTGGTGATCTCGAGACTGGACTACTGCAACGCGCTCTACATGGGGTTGCCCTTGACTCTTCTCCGGCGTCTGCAGCAGGTCCAGAATGCGGCAGCCAGACTGGTGGTTGGTGTGCATCGTTATGACCACATCACCCCAGTTCTGGCCCGCCTGCACTGGTTGCCCATTGCAGCCCGGATTAGATTCAAGGTCTTGGTTTTAGTTTATAAAACCCTCCACGGCTTGGGACCAGACTACCTGACAGAGCGTATCATCCAGCGATCCACCTCGGCCCGTCCTGTTCGGCAGGTGTGAGCGCACTCGCTGCGGGTTGCCACTCCTCGAGAGGCCCGGAAGACGATTACTCGGAACCGGCCTTCTCAGTGGCAGCCCCTTCCTTATGGAATGCCATCCCTAGCGAAGTGCGCTCTGCAGAGTCCCTGCAGGCCTTTCGGAAAGCTTTAAAAACTTTTTTGTTCCGAGAGGCCTTTGGCGATTTCAGTTAGGTTTCCCCCCCCCCCCGCCATCGCCATCGCTTTTAAATTTGTCTGCCTACTCGGTGTGTCTAACTTAATTTTGCTAGGATTTGTTCTTCCGCATGCTGGGATGCAGGAGGATTCTATATGTTTCGCTGTTTTATTGTTTTATGTTGATTTTGCTTATTTGATTTATTCTATTGTTGTTGTTTTGGCATTTATTGCTTTGTTAGCCGCTTAGAGTACTACTTGTAGTAGATAAGCGGGATATAAATACAAGAATAAATAAATAAATAAATAAATGTTTACATTTCAGTAACTGACAAAGTGATAGCAATGTACTTCACTAATGGACAATGATGAAAAGAATCAAACATCTAAGCATAAGCACACTCCCTAGCTGTCTGGCTTGAGTACTGTTGCCAGCAAAAGGTCAACTTTGAACTTCTGCCTAGAGCATATGAGGTCATATTTCTCCAAGAAGACTTCTGTCCCATAGATAATGCAGCCATTGAAAAGAAAATTAAACTAGTTTTTAGCAGAGCTCTAAGCACTGGACGAGAGCTCAGTGGCTCAGTGGGCTAGAGCACTGAAATGTTGGCTGCAAAGTTGGAACCCGTGTGCCACATGGCGTAGTGAGCTCCTGTTGTTAACCCCAGCTCCTGCCAACCTAGCAGTAAATGCAAGTAGATAAATAGGTATTGCCATAAAAAGCGGGAAGGTAAAACAGTGTTTCCTTGCAGCCATGCCGGCCATGTGGCCACAGACTTACACAACACTGGCTCTTTGGCTTGAATACAGAGATGAGCACCGCCCCTAGAGTTGGACACAACTAGCATGCATGTGTGTGAGGAGGGTAACTTTTACCTTAAGCACTGGGCATAAGTAGAACATAGATATAAACCTAAACCTCTTCAGCATAGCAAAGATCTCATGCTACAAAGCTTAGAACATAAGAACATAAGAAGAGCCATGCTGAATCAGGCCAAGGGCCCATCTAGTCCACCTTCCTGTATCTCACAGTGGCCCCACCAGATGCGTTTGGGAGCGCATGAGACTAGATATCTGTCTCCTGATACCACTCCCCTGCATCTGGCCCTTGAAGTACCCTGGTTTCTCCATCAGGGTTTGTAACCTGTGATGGACTTTTCCTCCAGGAATCTGTCCAATCCCCTTTTGAAGGCATCCAGGCCAGATGCCATCACCACATCTTGTGGCAGGGAGTTCCATAGACTTACAATGCGCTGGGTGAAAAAATATTTTCCTTTGTCAGTTCTTACTCTCCCAGCGCTCAATTTGAGTGTACGTCCCCTCGTTCTGGTATTTTGGGAGAGAGAGAAGAGCTTCCCTCTATCCACTTTACTCATACCCTGCATTATTTTGTATGTCTCAATCATATCCCCCCTCAAGCGCCTTTTTTCCAGACTAAAGAGGCCCAAATGTTTTAGCCTTTCTTCATAAGGGAGGTGCCCCAGCCCAGTAATCATTTTAGTCGCTCTCTTCTGCACCTTTTCCAGTTCCACTAGGTCTTTCATGAGATGCAGTGACCAGAATTGTACACAATACTCCAGGTGGGGCCTTACTATTGTTTTGTATAATGGCATTATAATGTTGGCTGTTTTATTTTCAATCCCCTTTTTGATAATCCCTAGCATGGAATTGGCCTACTTTACTGCTGCCACACATTGGGGAGACACCTTCATGGAGCTGTCCACCAACACACCAAGATCTCTTTCCTGATCCGTCACGGATAACTGAGAGCCCGTGAGTTGATAGATGAAGTTTGGATTTTTTGCCCCAATATGCATTACTTTACATTTGGTTACATTAAAACACATTTGCCATTTCTCAGCCCATTCCCCCAGTTTGGAGAGATCCTTCTGGAGCTCTTCACAATCTTCTCTGGTTTTCACCACATGGAAAAGTTTTGTGTCATCTGCACACTTGGCCACCTCACTGTTTATCCCTGTCTCCAGGTCATTTATGAACAGATTGAAAAGCACTGGTCCCAGGACAGACCCCTGGGGCACACCACTTTTCACTTCTCTCCATTGTGAAAATTTCCCATTGACACCTACTCTTTGTTTCCTGGATCTCAACCAGTTCTCAATCCATAAGAGAACCTGCCCTCTTATCCCCTGACTGTGCAATTTTCTCAGCAGCCTTTGGTGAGGGACTGTGTCAAAAGCCTTTTGAAAATCCAGATAGACTATATCAACCGGTTCACCCAAATCAACGTGCCTGTTGACCTTTTCAAAAAATTCTAAGAGGTTTGTCAGACAAGATTTACCCTTACAGAAGCCATGCTGATTTTCTCTCAGCAAGGTTTGTTCTTTTATGTGTTTTAAGATTTTCTCTTGGATGAGGCTTTCCACCATCTTCCCTGGGACAGATGTAAGGCTAAGCGGCCTGTAGTTTCCCAGGTCCCCCCTCCTTCCTTTTTTAAAAATTGGTGTGACATCTGCTATCCTCCAGTCCTCCGGCACTGTGGCCGTTTTAAGAGACAAGTTGCATATAACCGTTAAAGATATCTGCAATTTCATTTCTCAGTTCCCTAATAACACTTGGGTGGATGCCATCTGGGCCTGGTGACTTGTTAATCCTCAATTTATCAATTAGTCCTAAAACCTCCTCTCTTTTAACCTGTATTTGATTTAATTCTTTGGTCAAGAGGGGTGGCTCAGGCAGCGGAATCTGCTCAAGGTCTTCTGTCGTGAAGACAGATGCAAAGAACTCATTTAATTTTTCTGCAATTTCCAAGTCCTCCTTAACCTCCCCTTTTCCTCCCTCACCATCCAGAGGGCCAACTGGTTCTCTGGCAGGTTTTCTACTTCTAACATATTTAAAGAAGCTTTTATTATTACCCTTTATATTGCTAGCCATGCATTCCTCAAAATCTTTTTTTGCCTCCCTTATTATCTTCTTACATTTCTTTTGCCAGAGTTTGTGTTCCTTTTTATTTTCCTCGTTTGGGGAGGATTTCCATTTACAGAAAGACCTCTCCTTGCACTTTAGAGCCTCTCTAACTCCACTTGTTAACCATGCCGGTGTCCTCTTGGACTTAAATGAGCTCTTCTTTCTTTGTGGTATGCACTTGTGCTGGGCCTCTATTATTGTTGTTTTAAACAGGCTCCATGCACTCTGAAGAGATTGGATTCTTCTAACCTTCCCCTTCAATTTCTCTCTAACTAGCTTCCTCATCTGAGGGAAGTTTACCCTTCGAAAATCAAGGGTTTTTATGTCTGATTTGGTTGACACTCTTCCTTCGACATGCATGGCAAAGGAGATTGCAGCATGGTCACTGTTCCCCAGAGGCTCAGTGACATTCACATCCCTGACCAGGTCCTGAGTATCACACTGTATTAGATCCAGAGTTGCCTGTTCTCGGGTGGGCTCCATGACAAGTTGCTCTAAGGCACAGTCATTCAGCAAGTCAAGGAACCCAGTTTCTCTTTCTTGCCCGGAGCTTGCATTGGCCCAGTCGATGTGGGGATAATTGAAGTCCCCCATGATTACTATCCTATCCCTCTTAGCCACCTCTATGATTTCTCTCCTCATTTCAAGGTCCCCCTCAAGGTTTTGATCTGGTGGACGATAGAATACTCCAACTATCACATCACTCCTGGGACCTGGTAGTTTAACCCACAGTGATTCTATGGTGGAGTCAGACCCTCTGTCCATCTCCATTCTGCTGGATTTTACCCCTTCTTTGACATAGATGGCCACTCCTCCTCCAACCTGCCCCTCTCTATCTCTTCTATAGAGTTTATAGCCTGGGATTGCTGTATCCCACTGGTTCTCCACATTCCACCAGGTTTCTGTTATGGCTATTATATCTATGTTATCCCTAGCTGCCAAATGTTCATGTTCTCCCATCTTTGCTCGGAGGCTTCGAGCATTGGTGTAGAAGCACCTGTACAGTGGGTCCCACAACAACAGCTGCTGCCTTGTTCTTTTCCCCTCACAGCTTTTATTTTCAGTAGACAAACTCTCACAGTCCCTTATTCTCCCAGTGCTAATACCTGCTATGTCATCTCTATGTGATTCTCTACCCTCTCCAACCTTGTTCCCCGAGGATGAGGTGTTCCGAACCAGATGCCACTCAGCTCCTGTCAGCTTTCCCCCAGTTATCAGTTTAAAAGCTGCTCTGCTGCCTTTTTGAGGTTGAGTGCCAGCAATCTGGTCCCATCATTATTCAAGTGCAACCCATCACTCCTGAACAGGTTTGGCTTGTCCCAAAATGTTCTCCAGTTCCTGACAAATCTAAAGCCCTCCTCTCGACACCATTGCCTGATCCACACATTGAGGCTTCTGAGTTCTGCCTGTCTGGCGGGTCCTGCACGAGGAACAGGTAGCACTTCTGAAAATGCTACCTTGGAAGCCCGGGACTTCAATCTTCTACCTAACAACCTGGATTTGCCTTCCAAGACTGACTGCTTGACCTTCCCGACATCATTGGTACCAACGTGTACCATGACCACTGGCTCCTTCCCAGTTCTCTCTAACAAGCTACAGTGGTATCTTGTATAAAGGAATTAATTCGTTCCAAATGAAATTATGTTAAGCAGATTTTCCTTTATACAAATTCCCATAGGAATGCATTAAAAACAGAGTGATTCCATTTTTATGTTGTACAGATTTGTCCCATAGACGATTATGTTAAGCAATTTTTTCTTATCTCCGGAATTTTTTATTTTGTACAAATTTTATGTTATACAAGCTGTATGTTATACAAGGGTCCACTGTATCTAGATTTCTCGTGATGTCTGCAACCTTTGCACCTGGCAGGCAAGTGACCATATGGTTATCATGCTCCTCACAAATCCATCCCTCTGTATTTCTAATTATAGAATCCCCTAGTACAAGGAGCTTCTGTCCTGCAGCCTGCTCATCTACATGTACCTGATCTTGTATCTCATCAATAGTGATGAGGGAGAGATCCTCAGGTGGAACCAATTGTTCCTCGGTGTATGCCTCATGAGGTGTGATGAGGGAAAGAGCCTCAAATTGATTGTGCAATATGAGACTCTCTGAGCGATCCCTTGGCCTTCTGCTCCTTTGAGCTTCACAAGAGTCAAAGGTTTTTGGACATTTTAACTATCAGTGAGATGCAACTACTTTTTAAAAAAGAACTTGGGAAGATCTGTTTATGGCACAAAGAAGCTCATGTGGCTGGAAGCTGTAATCTCTTCCTTAAGAATCTCACTGACCTCAGAAACCCTAATAGAACTGCATAAACTGGGAGCAAGTTCATGGTGCATAGCCAAAAAAGAATATATTCTTAAAAATGTGTAACAAAGGCACTAACTTCTATCACTCCTCTTTAAGAGGGAATGGAATGGGAATTAAAGCAGCTGTTGCACACCTACATCGCTCTTTTGAGGGAGCTTTACTCTTGGTCTGAAAAAAAAATCCTCCTTTCAGCCACCTTTCTCTGTCATCTCTTTCAACGGAAGTCTTGCTGCTACCTCTGTGTTTATTGGTTTTCCTTTCAGTTGTTGTGTCAGAGAACTTGTGCCTGACACGTCCCTTCTGCTCATAATAAGCTTTCAGTCAAGCTTCTGATCAATAGCAGAAACCAGCAGTTCTGTCTCTATTGCTCGTTGTTTCTGTATCTTGAATCTGCCAAGATAGATTAGACCATAGCCAAGGTCACTCCATACCTTGCAAGTGAATGAAAAGGCATCTTCTTGACTTTTTTTATAAGGACCTGATGGCAAAAAGACTGGGCCAGAGCTGAAATGTGTATACCGTGATAGATTAGCTCTGCGTCAAGGTCACAAAAGGTGCTTTAGTGGACCTTTTGACACATCTGGGCATGAGAATTCCATTTCCCATCAGGCAGGCAGGTGCCTCCTAGCAAGAAAAGTGATAGAAGGAAATAAGGAAAATAATATAGCTCTAGAAAAGGGGAAATAACAGTATGTTGCTTTGGTTTAAAAGATGGATTTCATGCATAAAAACCTTAATCTCTATATCAGTGGTTCTCAACCTGTGGGTCCCCAGATGTTCCTGGACTGCAACTCCCAGAAATCCCTTCCAGCACATTGAGTGGTGGAGGCTTATGGGAGTTGCAGTCCAGGAACATCTGGGGACCCACAGGTTGAGAACCACTGCTCTATATGATAAAGCTATAATGAATTACAGCAGTTTTAACCACTATAATGGGTTTGGTTAATCATTTGAAGATTTAGTTGAAGGACTTTGTACTTCAGAAGAACTGTCGCTTTTTGAGCCAAGCAAAATGTCTGCCACTTGTTGGGCTGTGGGTTCAGCAATGCCTGGACAAATCAAGAGTGCTTTGTGCCTTCACCACCAAGGCTAGGGCTGAGGACCCATGCTTCACGCTGTTTCAGCACTTTGGGCCATTGTTCACCTTAAGGCTATTGAGACTGTTGTCTGCCTGGTGATCCCATTGAGACCATTGTTCATCTTATGAGCCTGGTTCTGACCAGGGTGACAAAAAGTCAAGTGAGCTATGGAATGGAGGACTCGCAACTGGCATTTTTCAGACTAATGAAGCTGTTTGGATGGGCAGCAAGGCATTTCAATCTCTAAAGAAAAGGAAGTCCAGTTGCCATGACTCAACTTCCAGATATGAAATGGAGTAGAGTCCCAGATTCTAAATGAAAGGCATTCAGGGAGTGCTAATACAACTTGGTCGGCCTTTTGGGAGTGCTAATACAACGCTTCTCAGCCTTTTGGCTAAGATCAAGTGTAGTTCAATGTTCCATCTGGATTTGAGATTCAAAGATCAAGGCAAAGGCTGGGTGGATGGAAAATAACTTGTATTCCAACATAATTATCAACACTGTACACCAGTGCTCCCCAACCTTTTTATCACCGTGGACCGGTAAATCCCCAATAACCTTTCCCTGGACCGCCCGCGGGGGCCGGGGGGGCCCGTGGCGGCGACTGCGGGGGGTCGCGGCGGCAGCGGGGAAAACATCCGGGCCGGCACGCGACGCCCCCCCGCCCGCCCCCAACACAGGTGCGGTCCGGCGGCGGCGGCAGCGGGGGGGCTTTGCCCTAGAGCGCGGCCGCAGGGAGGGGCCAAAGGAGGAGGAGCAGAGGAGGGAGGCAAAGGCAAAGGCGGCGGCTCCTCCTGCGCTCCTCCAGCCTTCTTGCTCCACCGGCCGCCTGCGGGAGAGAAGAGGAGGAGGAGGGCGGTGGAGGAAAAGGGGAGGAGCCTCCCCGGCCTCCCCAGGCGGCCCGGTGCCGACCGGTCAATGGACCGGCACCGGTCCGCGGCCCGGGGGTTGGGGACCACCGCTGTACACCATCATCCCTGATCCCAAGAAATGTCTGTTGAAGCATCATTTTTAGTTCCACTGCCCTTGCTTCACAGTGTATATATCATCCAATATTGGATAGGCTGTTGATAGTTGTGAATTTTGGCTGGCAAGATTTTTAAAAATCATTTTCTCATCTATTTCTAATGAAAGCTCCCAAAGTTTGAAATTTACCACCACACTGCTGCTTGTAAATCACTGGCGAATGTCTCCAAGACTCTTAATATTCTCTGTGCTACAGAGGTCAAGACACTATCATTCTCTTCATTGCTTCTCTGCTAATGTCACCTTCATTCTTTGGGCAGAGATAAAAAAGCAAACCCCACATATTCATTTCTTCACAAAGCAAACCAAAAGCAAAGTGTTCTGCTTATATACCACCTCATACCACTTCAAGTAGTCTCTGGGCGGTTTACAGTTTTTAATTACAGTATGTAGGCTACACATTGCCACCCACCCCCCAGCAAGCTGGGTACTTATTTTACCAACCATGGAAGGAAGGATGGAAGGCTGAGTCAACCATGAGCCTGCTACCTGGGACTGAACCCCAGGTTATGAGCACAGATAGTTGGGAAGTTTAATCTAGGCCTTTTTGGCAAAGGAGGCATGGATATGGACATTTCTGAGGTGTAGTGTTCCAAGACACAGCATTCTTAAGAAGCATCAGGCAGTGGAGTCTTCTTTTTATTGTACTTTCCTGGTCTAAGAGGTCTAAATGGTCTAGATGGTCTAAATTGAAACACACTCATATGGCAGATGGGAGAAGCTGAAAGTGGGAATGGTGGAAACGATACTGGCATACTAAAATGAAAAACCTAGTAAAGACTGAATTAATAAATTCCAAGGCCGAAGGGTGCCTGGTTTGTACTTGCTGTCTTTATTGCCTTTGTTTTCTTGATAGCTGAAGTTTTAAAAATCCTAATTAGGTATTCACATGAATGTGTGAATAACAGTATGTCTTATCCAGGTTCCCTTTCATCAGAGTACTGTACACATGTTCTGCCAATGATTCTTATAAGATCAATGTCAAGATTATGGCTGTGTCAGTTAGAGAGGACCCCCACAAAACACTCAACCACACTGGCCAAGCATTCTGGATGTGGGTCACTTCTCTCTTCTCTGGCCTGCTCCCCCCCAAGTATAAGTGAGCAAGACTGTGTTTCAGAGTACAACTGAAACTATCACACACTCACCCATTTTCCAGTTTCTTGACAATCTGCAAAGAGGAACACTGGGGAGGACTTAGATATATTTCCTGGTTTCCATCATAATTAAAGTGCAGTTGCACATGTGGGAACATCTGGTTTTTCAGAAATGCAAAAAAGGGGGGTCTAAGCCCAATTGACACCCCAAATGCAACTTTTTTGAAGTAAACTATTGATGTTACTTGTTATATTTAAAAAGAAACCAGGTTACCAGAAGGTTCCATGTGTTATGTATTTATTGTATAACAGACAGTAGAGGTGGGTACGAACCAGAAAACCCTTGTTTCTGGTTCGTCTGGTTTGGGCCCACCCTTGGTTCCTTTCAGGTTCGCGTTCAGATCCTGGCCCCTGTGGAGGTGGGGAGAGGGGTCTCTTTAAACATTTCTTCACGCAGCCGATGACAGCACCGAGCGGCCACTCAGCGCTGTCATCGGGTGCAGGGGAAGATTCGTTTAAAGAGAAACCTCTTCCCGTCTCCTCATAAGGAGGGGAGGAAGAGGGTTCTCTTTAGACATTTCTTCCCCGCGCCAATTAATATGGTCCTTGTATTTTTTCTGGCCTTTTGACAATGGCAATGCAATGGATTAATAATATACAATGCAACTGAGGTGGACAGAGCAGTGACAATAATGGTGGCATCCTGGATGCTAAGAAGTCTTAAGGAACATTTTTGGAATGTAAGCAAGTAAGCTTTGCTGTTACTCTAAGTATAGCTCTTCCTACAGCCCATAGGATTGGTACGTGTTGAGTGATCATTCTGAGGAAATAAATTCCTCAGGGAGAACAAAAATCCTAACCCTTACAAATATGCTCTCCATCACTGCCAACTTCATGGACTAATTGTCAGACCTACAATAGTACAGAATACTGTTCGCTGATTCAGTCATTATAAATCAGTGCTAACTTGTGCATTTTACCGCCAGTCAAGCAATGTAATGCATGCAAAGCACCATTTGTAAGTCTGCGGGGGGTACTTGAATGAAATACCGGCACTGAGACCAGAAATTCTTTCTGCAAAATTTGCTGTTGCGATCCACTCTAAATGATACATAGAGCCATAAAATGTTCAAGTTAAAGCTGATGTATGGCATGAGAAACAAGCCTGAGTCTTGTCTCTCTTACTGCTGATTTACAGTTGCCTCTTATCTTGCAACAGGCAAATACTAGCAAAGAGAGACAGGCATGAAAAGGAATGTTCAATTTCCACTGTCATTTTACAAGCTACCCAGGTACTATACCTCTTCTTGGAGGTATATCTATAAATCACAACACCAGGCCTAAGCAGGACTATCATCCTAAGGACATGAGATGAATATAATCCTACAGAACAGCATGTATCTTGTAAACAAAATGCATATATAACTTATATGTTCATTTGCAATTCAACTTGACATTGGGAGACAAGGTTTTTACCCTTTGTTTAGTAAACTGTCGTGTTGTGATCATGACGTCAAATCAATTTAAGATGTAATGTGCTGATATGACACTATCTAACTCTCTTTTGGTTAATCTAACATGACAGCATGTTCTTGCACATTTGGTGCAGTTCACAAGGAGTACAATTCAATGAGACAACGAACTAGCTACGTGAGAAGAGATATGGCAAGTTGGCCACGATCACAAGGAAGGATACCTGAACAGGTGCTTCACCCAGAATCTAACACACATCTGTAAGGGAAATCTCCACTGCATGTCCTATGAAACTGAATGAGTGCTACAAAGGAACTTTTTTTTATGAGCACATGCTCACAAAGGAGCATGGTTTTTCTTAACAGTGCTTTCCTTGTATCTGAGTATTATCACTGCACAATAGTGAAGTGATAATATCATCAGCACAGCAAGTGAAGATTTTAAAATGTAATTGTAAAAATGGAGGCAGTCTAAACAAAGTTAGATTCTTTGGAGAATCTAAACCCTGCTCAAAAAGCAAGGGGAATCAGTTCCAGGTTGGAGGCAATCTGAACTGTTGACCCTATTGGTCAGTGTCCAATTAAGTGACTCTCAGGAGGATAACTTTTTAACTCCTTCCTGGCCAAACAGGGATTTGTGCTGCTAAAAGCATTCTATGTCTGGTTGTAAAACTAGTTTAAGTGATTAAATAATTAAGAAAAATAAAAAATGCATGAGAAGGAGAAAATCGGGATGGAGAGAGAGGGAGAGGAAGGCAGCAGCAGGCAGAAGTGTCTGTCGTCGGCAGGCAGCAGAGCCCCATGGGCTTTTTGCATGGCTTCTCTTCTCCCCCAACCCAATCTGCTCCAGCTTGTCCCACGTCCCCATCTCTCCATTGCCATTGCTTCCAGGCAGCAGCAGGACTGAGCCCTCCATGCAGCTCTCGCCAGTCAGCCCTCTCCTCCTCCGCCACCATTGAGCATCTGTGATCCCAGGCTGTCGAAGTTTCCTGGCGGCGGCGGCAGAGGAAGCTGTTTGACCTCAGAGCTCCTGATCACCCACCTGCCTGCAACAGTGGTGGCAGTGGCAGCAGTGGAGGAGGTCACTCAGCCTCTGAGTGTCTGCCTATATGTGGTAATGGCAGCGGCGGCAGCGGCGGAGGCTGCACTGCTCCAGAGCACCTGCTCGCAAGCATAACAAGTAGGATGAGGCAGCCTGGGCAGCGCAAATGTGTTTGCAGTGGGCCTGCACTTGGCCTCCACCAGTGAGCAGGGAGGTGGTGGTTCTGCACTTGCCGGGGGGGCGGGTTCAGGCCCCTGGCAGGCCTGATATGGCCCCTGGGCCTTAGTTTGAGGATCCCTGCTCTAGACCATCTTGACTGCTGCCATTGCTGTTGTCAATATTCAGGCTGGCATTTGCGATGTAAAGCTTCACATCTGGCAATCCAGACAAAATGTTGCACAGCAATATCAGGCAATTTCCTAGGTTTTTGAATGATATGTAGAGATGGGCACAAAATGGGAAAATGGTATTTCATTTCATTCTGGTTTTTTTTGTATGAAACAAAAAAGGTAATGAAATGCTTTGTTACATTTTGGGGTTTGGCGGTGGGGGCAGCAGCTCCGGTGGCCTGCCAGACCTGATCTCACCTTCTCTCTGGGGGTTGCCATGGCAGCAGTAGGGCAGCAAGGCTTCACGCAGGGCCTGATCGCTCTCCTCTCTGCGGTGGTGGTGGCAGCAGTGGTGGGGCAGCAAGGCCTTCACGGGGCCCGCTCTCCCTCCTGTCTTTGGCCGTGGCAATGGTGATGGGGCGGCAAGGCCTCCCACAGAGCCCACACATCCTCCTCTCTGCAGCCATGAAGACAAACAACCTCCCACTTCTGCCCACCCCCAAACTGGTGCATTGGGGGAGAAGCGGCTGTTTTTTAAAAAAAAGTCTTTGCAGCAAGTGGTGCGTTCTGCCACCGCCACTTTCCACAAAGACTTTTTAAGAAGCCCACAGCTTATCCCCCAATGCACCAGGTGTGGATTGTTTATATGTCTTTATGCCACCGAGGCAAGTGCTTGCCTCGGTGGCTAAAGACATTTACACAACCTGCCTCTTCTCCCTGAACATGACACGCCCAATGGGGCCGGGGGAGTGCAGGTCTGTCTGTCTGTCTGTCTGTCTGTCTGTCTGTCTGTCTGTCTGTCTGTCTGTCTGTCTGTCTGTCTGTCTGTCTGTCGTGTGTGCACGCACAAGCATAAACACATGCACAAAGGATCTAATGCGCTGAGTTTTTCATGCTACTTTTGCAAGGACTTGTAGGAACATCTCCTTTTTCAACACAAACCCGTTATTCCTCCCCCCCCACCCCCAGTTAACTTCCTTCAGCTTTTTAATGGCTTGTAGTTGATAAGGGGACACAAGCTTAGATTTGCCCACATTGGCTGGTGTCCATCTAATGACTTTAGATGGTGGTCCAGTGCTCCTGATTGCCTGGATGAAGTTGTTACAGAGCAGGCAGCCTTCCTTTGGACTCGTTTTGTAGTCTGATCCGGTGGTGAAAGAGTTTCCTAGCAGGGGAGGTCTGGCGAGTTGTGTTATTTTCTTTCTACTCTTTGTTGTCATTTATTTGTCCAGGCATGAGAGGATTTGATTTGACAATTGTGGTGGTGATTCTTTGGCAGCAGACTTGTAATACCTACAAGCTTTCAATTTTTGGCAAGCATAAATTTTTAATACGACCCACCGCTTCTCTCCCTTTGTGTCCTATTGGGGGGGGGGGGATCATGGGTTATTTAAATGTCTTTATCCACCAAGGCAAGCACTTGCCTCGGTGGCTAAAGACATTTGAATGACCTGCTGCTTCTCCCCATAACACACCCAATTTGGGGAAAGCACGGGTTAAGACACAGGAAGTGATGCTAAAGCAACTAGCAATAGACAACTTGGAACTCATCTTTAGCTTGATGTACTGTTTATGTGACTTGTAAGCAAAAGGCTTACCAGGTAGCAGCATCCCTCTGCTTTAGATTCCATAGCATGAGACTAGGGTCAAGGTTTTTGTGACATCACAGGGTGAATCCTCTAATGTCATAGAGATTGGGCAGGTAAGGGTTTGTACGGAAGCAACACAGAGATAAATATGCTTCAGTTGAGCCAGCAAGTTCTGGTCTTAGTGAAGAATGGGTTGAGATCAGTGCCAAAGTCACCCAGAGTAGTGGTCAGTTCACTAACTGTGTGGGGTACAAGTTTAAACAAATAAATAAAATAAAAAATTAATGCTTTCTCACATGCGATGTTGGTGAGTTTTCAGCAAAATATCCACAGAAAGTATGGTATCAAGTTATGTGCATTTCAAGTCTAAATATATCCAATTCCAAAAGTCTTTCAGTTTCTGTGATCTTTGGCAATCTTGTTTGAAATTCATCACAACTGTAAAATTCATCAAGTAGAGCACTAATGCTAAATTTCATATAATTAGTTCAATAGGTGTCATTTTTTAACAAGCAGAATTCTGGGGAACAAATGGTAGACTCTTGTTTGGCAATTTGCCTTTAATAAAGGGGACACCTTCCTCTGTGTGTGTGTGTGTGTGTGTGTGTGTGTGTGTGTGTGTGTGTGTGTGTGTGTGTGTGTGTGTGTGTGTGTGTGTGTTGTGTGTGTTGTGTTGTTACAGTCATGACTGACTCTTCATGACCCCATGCCCATGGAGTTTTCTTGGCAGCAATACTGGAGTGGTTTGCCAGTTCCTACTCCAGACGCCTACAGCACTTGGTATTCCCTGGTGGTCTCCCATCCAAGTACTAACCAGGGCCGACCCTGCTTAGCTTCTGAAATCAGGTGAGATTGGATGTGCTCAGGTTTCACTTCCTCTTCTGTTGTTCTTATCTCTTCCTTTCCTTCCCCTTCAATTAATAATATTAATTGCATTTTAAAGAAAACACTGTGATTGCAAAACATTCAGATTAAGACTGCAGGACATAATAAAAGTTGGAATAATTTTTGAAATGTTCTGATAGTTGCTATGACCAGAACAGGTTTGGTCCCTCTCTCTCTCCTCCCTACATTTTAAAAGCCTGGCTGAACTATAAATGCATGAATTAATATAAGAACACATTATTTAATTTTGAATTCAAAATTGAAGTTCCTTTAAGCCAGTGGTCAGCAGAAGCTTCCAACATTATATAAATGCACCAAATAAAATGACACAAGCATAAACAAAAATTGAGAATTTGCTTTGAATTACCTTGTATAAGTGTCCAGAATTACCTTGAATTACCTTGTACGAAAGCCTTTAATTAATACCATTGGATGTTGAGAGTTCAAACCAGTTTTGGGAGGAAGTAGGCTGTCTGTCTGTCTGCTTATTTATTTATTTATTTATTTATTTATTTATTTATTTATTTATTTATTTATTTATACCACAATCTGATTTTCCTCAAACTGGAACTTTGGGTAGTTAACAACAACAACTTATCAAACAACCAAAACATAATAATAATAATAATAATAATAATAATAATAATAATA
>JAHTLZ010004357.1:6712-19105 GCA_023846285.1 Phrynocephalus versicolor
CAAGAAAAGGGACTGAGACTGCTGGGAGCAAGTATTTAAAGATAAAGCTCCTCCCCCTACTTACTCTGTGCTCTCAGGCCGTGTGCTTCCTCTCTGCTTTGTCTGCAAGAAAAGGGACTGAGACTGCTGGGAGCAAGTATTTAAAGATAAAGCTCCTCCCCCTACTTACTCTGTGCTCTCAGGCCGTGTGCTTCCTCTCTGCTTTGTCTGCAAGAAAAGGGACTGATTAAATTAAATGAAACTATTGGAGAAAGGAAAGGACACAAAACAAAATGCTATATTTTCGTTTCGTGCCCATCTCTAGCATGGAATCAAACTGGAGGCCAATGAAGGCATGCCAGGGTTTGGAAAATGTGACCATAACTCCAAGCTCCCAACGCATAACCTGCCACCATATTTTGCATTTCCTGTAGCCTTCTTGTTGCTTTCAAAAGCACTCCCAGTAGTGAGTTACATCTTGAATAGGCCCATTGAATCAGTAAGTCACCACATCCCTACTGATTCAAAATTAGAAGGAAAAAAAATGAAGATTATTTTGCTCATACAAAACACAGGGTTCAAGTGGTGTGTGGTAAGATGATATTGTCCCAATATGCTTGCATCAGAGTAGAAATCCTACTGTCAGTGGAAATGAGTTACCTTGCAGCTAACATTGCCTGGTGCATCCTGAATAGTGCCCAAATGGATATATGTATTTGAAATGACAGACAAAATAAAAACCTTTGAGCTGTAGTATATTAGTTCAGAATCTGGATAAATGTGAGCACCTATCACATGATTTTTCTGAAAGACCTTCTCTTTGCATGTGGTGGGGAAGCATGAAATTAATTTTACATCAATCCTCAACATCTAATGAGTTCCAGTCGACCTCATCCTTGTCCATACACCGAGGAGCTTGGCTTTTAATTCATTGATGTGACAATAATTGGAAAAATTGAATCCTTTGGCAAGCTCTAAGGAGCTATTGTTTGAAATAAATCTTCACAAATTAGGCCCAAACAAACAGTACCACTGTTAGTATACCAATATCAGCACCAATATATATAACTCTCTTTCGTAAGACAAATGAAAAACACGTAAGACAAATGAAATTTTGGGGAATAGGCATGTTTTGTAAGACAAATTTTTTCCCTATGGGTTTTATGAGGTACCATTTCGGACTGGGTGCTGCAGACCAAGCAGTGTGCAACACCTAATCCTTGGCATTGGGGGGGGGGCTCTCTGAGGGAAGCAGTGGTGGCAGTGGAAAAGCTGGGTGAGGATCACTGTGTCCCTGCTTGACCCACCAATTTGGTGGGCAAAATAAGTCAGCAAGTGTCATTTTGCCTCTCTATAAATCTGTGGTGAGGCCCTATCTGGAGTATTGTGTACAATTCTAGTCACCATACCTCCAGAAGGATATTATGGAAATGGAACAAGTGCAGAGGAGGGCAACCAGAATGATGAGGGAATTGGAACACCTTCTTTACCATCTGAGGATGCAACGGCTGGGCCTCTTCACTCTTGAACAACAGTGCCTAAAAGGTGACCTGATTTAAGTTTATAAAATCATACATGGTATGGACAAAGTAGATAAGGAAAAAACTGTTCTCCCTATTGCACAACACTAGAACTAGGGGGCACTCCATGAAATTTTTTGGTGCTAGATCTCAAACAATAAGAGAAAGTACTTTTTTACCCAGAGGATCACTGGTCTGTGGCCCTCTCTGCCAGAAGAAGTGGTGGCAGCTGTCAGCCTTGACAGTGTTAAGAAAGGATTGGACAAGTTCATGGAGAACAAGGATATCAATGGCTATCATTATAGTTGCCTAAGAACAACTTCCAGGTTGGAGACATAGGCGATATATCTCTTAATACCATTTGCAGGGAATCATAAGCAGGTGAAGAAGTCTGCTTGGGAATATCCTGAAGCAAATGGTGAGCCACAGTGTAAGACAGAATGCTGGACTGGAAAAACTGTCATGATTATAGGGATTAATTCATTTTAAATGCATTCCTATGGGAAATGTGTACAAAGGAAAATTTGCTTGACAGAATTTCATTTGGAATGAATTAATTCCTTTATGCAAGGTACCCCCCTCTCTCTTTGTGTGTGTGTGTTTGTGTGTTTGTGAATATATTCAAATTAAAGAGAACAGAAAATGCCTGTTCTGTTCTGCTATGAGAAGATCATATTTTCACTTATTTAAAAAACAATGAAGCAGAAACAATTTTTAAATAATAAATTCTCAGACTTTTTTCTGGCCACATTACCTTTTCAATGACATATTTATTTATTTATTTATTTAATGTCACCCACTACCCAAAGGTCTCTATGCAGAGATTGTTTTCACTTGTTCACCTGTGTATACTTTATTTATGGTAGAAATGAAGAGGCAATCAATTCCATTAGACTGCTGTTCCAGTTGAGTTGAGTCAAGTCATCGCAATCGGACTTTTTTTTTCTTGTGGGATCAAAATGTTTCCCTACTCATCCAAGTAGCTTCTTCAGTCAGTCTAGATCACCTCACCCTGATGACTGAGAATCTCCACAGACATTAGACTCTTTTTAAAAATCATTTCCAGTATCATCTACCTGAGAACTGGGAAAATCATGGCCCCCCACTTCCCTTCATCCCAGATCTGCTTCCTAAATAAGAACCGATTAAAGATTTAATCTGCTGGCAATTTTTGGATATTGTCATGGTGAGGCTTCAACTAGATTTCTCCGCTTTTCTCAATGAGAATTCAGTTGCATTTTCTTTTTAGAAAATATCTGTTCTGAAAGTAATGTACCAATAGTCTTCATCTTGTTAATGCTTCGGTGGCTATTTCTTCCATCCACACCCCTGTAGATTACCAGAAACTGTTTTGAAACTGCAGTATTATTAGTGCATATTATAATATTGAAACAGGATAGCCTTTGCCTACCATCAAAAGCATGATAACAAGTTTCCATTGCTAAAACCAGCCCATTAATAAATAGGTTGTCTCCATTATTGTACTGGTAATGCATTGTATTCTGGTATGTGGAACCTTTCTTCTGAACTTGGTCTTTATTAGGCCAAAAATGGAAGCAAACCTAGATTGAAAATTTATTTACATGGTGCTTATTGTTAATAAGCCAATGAAGAATGACAGCCTTTTAACAGCTTCTCTTTGCTGTACTGCACAGGTAATTGTTTGAATGGTTGATCGCCTTTTTGCTAAAATATTCATAAAGACTTATGGCTCTAAAAGCTGGTAGTTACAGACATTAGCGCTTCAAGGTCTCAGGCAAACAAAACAAAGTGCAATGTGTACTCAATTTTTAATAGCTCCCTTGGAAAGTACTGTATTTGATTTAATCAGTTTTCTTTTCTTTTTTCCCTTACTTTGCTTTTGTTTTACCAGAATCTTTACTTTTTTGCTGTTGCTTTCTTCCTCACAGCATGAGACAATAATAAACATGAGAAAATAATGTACGGTGGTGCAACTATAATAATCCAGTCAAGAAAAGTATTAGTAGTATTCAGTTGTGCTTTGGTGAAACCAAAGTAGTATTGCCAATCTGGACTCCACAGTTTAGAAAGAATTTTGACAAGCTGGAATGTATCTAAATAGGAGCATCAAAGTCCCCAAGGACATTTGATGTTGCTGAGTATGTTTAGCTTTGAATGTTTCACTTTGCCAGAATTTTTCACTTTGCCAGAAATTCTGTTCACAAATGACCTGGAGACAGGGGTAAGCAGTGAGGTGGCCAAGTTTGCAGCTGACACAAAACTTTTCCATATGGTAAAAGCCAGAGAAGATTGTGAAGAGCTCCAGAAGGATCTCTCCAAACTGGGGGAATGGGCTGCGAAATGGCAAATGCGTTTTAATGCAGTCAAATGTTAGGTAATGCATATTGGGGCAAAAAAATCAAAACTTTATCTATCAACTCATCGGCTCTGAGTTATCTGTGATGGATCAGGAAAGAGATCTTGGTGTCTTGGTGGACAGCTCCATGAAGGTGTCTACCCAATGTGTGGCAGCGGTGAAGAAGGTCAATTCCATGCTAGGGATTATCAAAAAGGGGATTGAAAATAAAACAGCCAACATTATAATGCCATTATACAAAACAATAGTAAGGCCCGACCTGGAGTATTGTGTACAATTCTGGTCACCACATCTCAAGAAAGACATAGTGGAACTGGAAAAGTTGCAGAAGAGAGTGACTAAAATGATTACTGGGCTGGGGCACCTCCCTTATGAAGAAAGGCTAAAACTGTTGTGTATTGATCTGTAATTGCTGGTTGAGTAACTGCCTCCCTGTTCAAAAGGGAAAAGGCCTATTGGTTGATTATAGTTGCTGCATTTGGATCTTCAATCCTATTGGTTCCCGCCAAAAGGCAGCCTTGTGATTGGTTGTAATTGTTCCCTCCAAAATATATCTTTTCCTAGCCAGTCCTGGCCCCTATAAATGTAACCTCCTCTCCCCAGTCCCCAGTCTTGTCTCTCCCTGATTAAAGAGCTGTTCACTAGAAGCTGTTTCCAGCCTGCTTTGTCTCAGAGCTGAAATCACTGCTGAATCACTAACCTCACGCTACAATACTGCGACGAAGGTGGGATCCGGAATGCTGAGTAGCAGAGGCTCATCACGCTGACTCAGAGTCCGGATTGCAGCAGAGACAAGACTCACCTGCTGGCTAGAAGACGACCCTGCCCTCCTGGAGAATGGAAAGTCCACAGGTCTTGGAGCCCTTCCAGCTGTCCAAGCCTCACACTTGGGAGGACTATGTTGAGCGTTTTGAGTTCTTCGCGGTGGCTCAAGGAATCACAGATGCCAGCAAAAGAAGGGCCACGTTCCTGAGTTGCTGTGGGCGAGATACCTTCATGTTGGCCAAGTCACTGCTCGCCCCAGCAAAGCTGAGTGAGACAGCACTCAAAGACATTTTCACCCGGCTGACAAGCCATTTGGCACCAACCAGAACCAGATGGCCTGGCGGATGGAGTTCCAGAAAAGGCAGCAGCAAGCCGGAGAATCTGTGGCTGCATTCCTGGCAGGACTCCGGGAGCTTGCTCAGCACTGTGGCTTCCCAAATCTTGAAGACACGCTCTTGAATCAATTTGTTGGGGGGCTCTGCAGCAAAAAAGCCCGAAAGCGCATTGTGGCGAAGGAAGATGTCACCCTTGCCTCCGCCTTGAAAGAGACCTCTGCCACAGAGAATTATGAGCAGGAAGAGCTCAATGCCAGTGGCAAGACCACGAAGCTGCGGGTAGAGGCTGCCCATGCCATGGATGAGCCAGAGGCTAGTCCAAGCCAGAGCCCAGTCCGGGGTGTCGAGTTGGTGCGTCAGGTGGATGCATGGCCCATAGATCACCGAGGCGCTTGCACAGGCTGTGGCGGACACCATGAGCGGAAGAGTTGCCATTTTCGTGATGCTATGTGCAGGGCTTGCGGTAAGACAGGACACATTGGCCGGGTCTGTCGGTCAGTGGCATCTGCAACAATGGAATCACCTAGAGCAACGCGTCGCAGATCATCCACCAGGACTCATCTCCTGGACGACTGCAATTATCTCACAGAGATCAACGGAGAGATCGTGCAGTTTCTGGCGCAGGGCAAACCATCCATCAGAGTGAAGATCGAAGGTCGACCGTGCGACATGGAGGTGGATTCCGGATCTGGATTCACCATCGTCTCAGACCAGACTGCAAGGGGGCTCTTTCCTGGGGGTAAGTTCCCCTCTCTGGAACCATTCCCAGCAACCTTGCAATCATACACGGCGGGCCGCATCCACATTCTAGGAATGTGTGCTGTGAGGGTACAATTCCTGGAGAAACAGGCCGTGCTTAAATTGGTGATTTCACAGGGTAGTCGCCCCAGTCTTTTGGGTACTGACTGGTTTCCTGCCTTGGGGCTGAGTATATCAGGGCTCAACTCAGTCCAAACTTCCCCAGAGTTGGGCGAGGTATTAGGCCAAGAATTTGCTGAACTCTTCAATGGAAAGCTGGGTTGTTATAAAGGGCCTCCAATTGACTTTGAGCTGGACCCCAGGGTGGCTCCAATCCGACTCAAGCCAAGGCGAGTGCCTTTTGCGCTGCAACCCAAAATTGAGGCGGAACTGGACAAATTGGTCAAACAGGGAGTTCTTTCACCTGTGGACTCTTCTAAGTGGGAGACTCCTATCGTCACACCCCTTAAGGCGAATGGGGAAGTGAGGATTTGTGCAGACTACAAATGTACTATCAACAAGGCACTCAGGGGAAATTCATACCCCATTCCAGTCGTCTCACAGCTGTTGGCAAAATTGGCTGGGGGAAAAATTTTCACCAAACTTGATCTGACTCAAGCTTACCAACAGCTGCCAGTGACTCCGCAATCTGCGGAAGCACAAACAATCGTAACACACAAAGGGGCTTTCAGAATGAACAGGTTACAGTTTGGAATTTGTGTGGCTCCAGGAATTTTTCAAGGGTTAATGGAGCACCTGTTAAGGGGTCTGCCAGGGGTCTTGCCATTTTTTGATGATGTTCTGATTGCTGGGAAAGACCCCCAGGAACTAGTGGGGCATATCCGTGCTGTGTTACTCAAATTTAAGGAGGTGGGGCTGCAGCTAAAAAAGGAAAAATGCAGTTTTGGGGTGCCATCTGTGGATTTTTGGGGGTTTAAAATTGATGCAATGGGCATCCACCCCACTGACTCTAAAATTAAAGCCATTACTGAGGCACCATGCCCACGGAACAAGACGGAGTTACAGTCATTCCTGGGACTTATTAACTTTTACCATTCATTCCTACCTCAGAAAGCTTCAATAGCGGAACTGTTGCATAAACTATTGAAGAAAAAGAGTGTGTGGCGTTGGGCTCAGGCACAGCAGAAGGCTTTTGACACCTTGCGGGGCATGCTGACTAGCAGGAGCGTCCTTGCTCATTATGATGAGTTGAAACCTCTTGTTCTGGCATGTGATGCTTCTCAGTATGGGCTGGGAGCAGTGCTGAGCCATAGGGAAGCGGATGGGTCAGAAAAGCCCATCTCGTTCTATTCTCGTACGTTGTCGCCAACGGAGCGCAACTACGCACAAATTGACAAGGAAGCCCTGGCAATAGTGGCAGGGATTAAAAAGTTTCATGACTATTTATACGGTTGCCACTTCTTCCTTGAAACTGATCATAAGCCTCTGTTAGGATTGTTCCACCCGAACAAACAGATGCCGCAGATTCTCTCCCCAAGAATGCTGCGACGGTCTATATTCCTGAATGGGTTCCAGTACACCCTGGCCCATGTTCCAGGGAAAAGTTTGTGCCACGCTGATGCACTTAGTCGCTTGCCCCTTCCTGGTGTGTGCGATGCTGATCCTGCCACAGCTGAACAAGTGATGATGCTGGAAACACTCCCGGGGGGGGGCTGTAACTGCCACTGAAATCGCTGAGAGAACAAGGAAAGATACCGCTCTCTCCCGTGTGCTCACTTGGGTGGGGAGGGGATGGCCAGGTGGCCCACGTGAGGAAAAATTTAGACCATACGCAACAAGGAAACATGAGTTATCCCTGCATAAGGGCTGTCTCCTATGGGGAGACAGGGTAATCATCCCAGCACCACTGAGAAACAGGGTTCTGGATACACTGCACTTGGGGCATCCGGGAATGGTCAGGATGAAGTCGCTGCCCCGGTGCTATGTATGGTGGCCTGGGATGGACCAATAGGTTGAACGATGGGTACGGACGTGCAAGGCATGTCAGGAAGTACGCCTAGAAGTGGCCAGAGCACCAGTCCACTGGTGGGAGCAGACCCGGACTCCCTGGAGCCGGCTGCACTTAGATTTTGCTGGGCCATTCCAAGGAAAGGTTTTTTTGGTTATCGTTGATGCGTATTCTAAATGGTTAGAGGTGGCTATGGTTCCCAGCATGTCATCAGCTGCAGTCATCAAGGTGCTGAGACAGCTGTTTGCAACCCATGGGTTGCCCGAGACCATTGCAGCCTTTGTATCCCAAGAATTCAGGGCATTTCTGGTCAATAATTTCATAACAGGGGTCACCTCAGCTCCTTTTCATCCCTCCTCCAATGGGCAGGCTGAGCGCATGGTGCAGACAGCCAAAGGATCCCTTGCACGCTTGATGGAGGGTGACTGGTCAACGCGCATTGCCCGAATGTTGTTCTTGCAGCATGCGACGCTGTGTACTACTACGGGCAAGTCGCCAGCAGAGCTGCTTCTAGGTAGAAGACTGGTGACGGTGCTGGACTATGTCCACCCAGACAAAATGCCAAACTGCAAGGCTAGAGCACCTCCACAGGCAGAGAGCGACTCTACAAGGTATTTTGCGCCTGAAGATTTGGTCTGGGTGAGAAATTATGCCAGAGGTCCCCTGTGGGTGCCAGGGGTGATTACCAGAGCGTCTGGGCCAGTCTCGTATTACGTGACCCTTGAAGATGGCAGGGTCTGGAGCAGGCACATGGACCAACTGAGGCGCAGAGCGCCCAGTAGAATTGGTACCGGTATGGGTGAATTGCAGCCTGAGAGTGACACTACCCCCATTAATGAGACCCAGCTGCAAGACCAGAGCAGAGATGCCCCAGGAACGCAGGTACCAGTGGCGTCAGCAAATGAATCTACTCCTGCAGGTCCTCATGGTGCCAAGGAACAGATCAGGGACACTGAGCTGTCTGAAACCCCCTCCGTATCAGACGAAACGATTACAGTAGACTCTCCACCACAGACACTGCCTGCTGAAGCCCCTGCAACACCCGTAGTCAGGAAATCAACTAGGAGATCAACTAGGGCCCCACAATATCTAAAGGATTACGTCTGCTGTGCCCACCAGGGGGGGAGGGGTGTTGTGTATTGATCTGTAATTGCTGGTTGAGTAACTGCCTCCCTGTTCAAAAGGGAACAGGCCTATTGGTTGATTATAGTTGCTGCATTTGGATCTTCAATCCTATTGGTTCCCGCCAAAAGGCAGCCTTGTGATTGGTTGTAATTGTTCCCTCCAAAATGTATCTTTTCCTAGCCAGTCCTGGCCCCTATAAATGTAACCTCCACTCCCCAGTCCCCAGTCTTGTCTCTCCCTGATTAAAGAGCTGTTCACTAGAAGCTGTTTCCAGCCTGCTTTGTCTCAGAGCTGAAATAACTGCTGAATCACTAACCCCACACTACAGTAAAAACATTTGGGGCGCTTTAGTGTGGAAAAAGGTGCCTGGGGGGGGGGATATGATTGAGACGTACAAAATAATGCAGGGCATGAGCCAAGTGGATAGAGGGACTCTCTTTTCCTTCTCACAAAATACCAGAACTAGGGGACAGCCAGTCAAATGGTGGGCTGGGAGAGCAAGAACAGACAAAAGAAAATATTTTTTCACCCAGCGCGTTGTTAGTCTGTGGAACTCCCTGCCACAGGATGTGGTGATTGCATCTGGCCTGGATGCCTTCAAAAAGGGATTGGACAGATTCCTGGAGGAAAAGTCAATCACAGGTTACAAACCATGATGGAGATGTGTAATCTCCAGGCTTAAAACTGGGGTACTTCAAGGGCCAGATGCACGGGAGTGGTACCAGGAGACAGATATCTAGTCTCATGCACTCCCAGATGCATTTGGTGGGGCCACTATCAGATATAGAATGCTGGACTAGATGGGCCTTTGGCCTGATCCAGCACGGCTCTTCTTATGTTCTTATGTTCTTACATTCTTAAAGACCTGATCCAATGGATTCAAAGAAGAGAGAGGATGCTGACTAAACATTGTGAAGAATTTCTTGATGATAAGAGCTGTTCCAACAGTGGAATATATTATTGTGGGAAGTGGCGAGCTGTACTTTATTGGAGGATGTCAGTTTTGGGGTTCTTGCATGGGCAGTGTGTTGAACTAGATGATTCTTTGAATCCAAGTTGTCAATAGATTGATTCTGTAAGAGCATGTAAAAAATTATGTCAAGACGTAATTTGATTCAGATCGGGAATCACATTTGACACAAACTACTTCAAACTACATACAGGAAATGCTCCGGGATTGAGATGGCCTGATTCATATTATTTTTCATTGACTACACAGCATACAAGCCCATGCAAACCACCTCAGAGTCCCCACCCCCAAATCTGTAGAACATTGATCCATCATAGGCTCAATACTTTTTTGGCAACTATGTGTCTTTGTATTGATTCAGGAAGCATGATAAGTTGAGCCAATGTGAAGGGGTTTAGCCCTTGTATTAGAAGGCAGCAGTAGAAAGCAAGGAGGATGTTGCCTGGGTTGTTTCCAGCTTGTTGATGTAGGTCTGTTATAACTAGAGATGGGCACAAAACAATTTTTTATTTTGTTTTTATTTTTCATTTCTCTCCCTAACAAAACAAAAACAAAATGACCCATCAAAGAAAAATGAAATGAAATGAAACAGAAATTTTTGTTCTGTTCTGTTTCATTTTTTGTTTTCCCATAGGAATTCATTGAAGCAATGCATTCCTATGGGGGAAAGCCCATAATTCCCCCCAATGCACCCGATCAGGTGGGGAGAACCACGAGTTTTAAAAACTTTTTTTGCCACCAGAAGCAAGTGCCGATCAGCTGGTGCATGGGGCTTCGGGTGGCAAAAAAAAAAAAGAAGGTTAAAAAGCCTGTGCTTTCACCACGCCTGATCAGGTGGGAGAAAAAATAAAAACTTTTTTGCCATCTCAAGCGCCAATCAGCTGGCATGCAGGGCTTCAGGTGGCAAAAAAGCCTGCAGTCCCCCCCCCAAAAAAAAACGTGCCCAATTTGGGATGGGAAAAGTGGCAGGTTTTTTAAAATGTTTTCACCGCAAGTGGCAGTCTCACCACTAAACATGGTCAGGATGCCAGCTAAGGGCTCTTGTGCTGGTGTCCCAATCATGTTCAGAGGGATGCAGCCAATGACAGCTTGGCAAGAGCCCTCTGAAAATAGTTGGGTCAGCAGTTGGGGGAACGCATGGGATTTTTAAATGTTTTTTCATTTTGTATGAAATGATATTTTAAAATAATTTATTTCATTTTTCATTTAGTTTAGTGTGTAGTGTGTGGTGCTTGTGCAACTTTTTTTTTTGCCACCCTAAGCGCTGATCAGTTGGCGTGCAGGGCTTCGCAGGGTGTTCCTCCCTGTTGGTTTTCCTTGATCTGTCAGCTGCCTTTGATACTGTCGACCATGATAACCTACTGGACCGGCTGGCTGGGGTGGGTATCGGGGGCTCAGCGCGCTGCTGGCTCTGGTCCTTCCTCGACGGCTGGCTTCAGTGGGTTCAGTTGGGGGATGAATTGTTGGCTCCTTGGACGCTCCCTTGTGGGGTGCCCCAGGGGTCAGCAATCTCCCCTATACTGTTCAAAGTTTATATGAGGCCGCTGGCGGAGGTTATCAGGAGATTTGGAGTTCGCTGTCATCAGTACGCTGATGACACGCAGCTCTATCTCTCCTTTTCTTCTTCTGCAGTGGAGGCAGTTTGCTCCCTTGATCTGTGCCTGGAGGCGGTCTTGGAATGGACTAGGAATAACAGGCTCAAACTTTATCCAGAGAAGACCGAGGTTCTGTTTTTCGGGGCACCCTCGTCTAGGTACAATGGCCCCCTCCCTAGCCTGGGGGGAATCTCCCTCCAGCCTACAGACAGGGCTAGGAATCTCGGTGTGGTCCTGGACTTAGCCCTCTTCCTTGAAGCCCAGGTGAAGGTGGTCTCCAGGGCCGCTTTTTTTCAGCTCCGCAGGATCGCCCAGATTTGTCCGTACCTCAATGAGTCCTCCCTGAGGACAGTTGTGCAGGCCCTTGTGATTTCAAGGATTGACTACTCCAATGCACTCTACGTGGGGTTGCCCTTGACCCTTGTCTGGAGGCTCAAACGGGTACAAAATGCGGCGGCCAGACTGGTGGTGGGTGCTCGTAAATATGACCACATCACCCCAGTTCTGGCCCGCCTGCACTGGTTGCCTGTGGCCCTCCGGATTAGGTTCAAAGTCCTGGTTTTGGTTTTCAAAACCCTTCATGGCTTGGGACCTGAATACCGGTCGAAGCGTATCTCCCAGAGGTCAACAGAGACCAGACCCACGCGGATGTTGCGGGTGCGCTCACTCAGGGTGGCCACGCCGAGGGAGGCGCGGAAGTCGATGATGCGTAGCCGCGCCTTCTCGGTTGTGGGCCCTTCATTATGGAACAACTTACCCAATGAGCTACGCCTTGCATAGTCCCTGCCAGCCTTTAAAAACGCTTTAAAAACAATGCTGTACAGGGAGGCCTATGGTGACCTTATTCCTGGTTAATTTTTTTTCTGCCTCTGCTGCTACATGTCAAGGGGTTTCCCTCTGCCCTGCTACTTCTTGCTCCATCATTGATGGTTTTTTATAGATGTTTTACTGTTTTATTGATGCTCTTTGTAAACTGCCTAGAGTCCCATTGGGAAATAGGTGGTATAAAAGCTAAATAAATAAATAAATAAATAAATAAATAAATAAATAAATAAATAA
>JAHTLZ010004358.1:0-16817 GCA_023846285.1 Phrynocephalus versicolor
AATAATAATAATAATAATAATAATAATAATAATAATAATAATAATAAACCTATATTATCAATGTACAACCTGTGTACAATGAAATTGACTGAGCCATTTCCAATGTATTCTAAGATATTCCAATGTAATTTATTTCCAGATCTTACTATATAAAGGACTACATCCACAGATGGTTTTTGTGACTGCATAGCCCAGAACTGACTACAGAACTTTTCACAACTTGAAACTTTATTTTAAAATCAAGCCAGGGCAGATTACTGGAGAGAAACAATGTAATACCTTGACAATTCTCACAGGTCAATAGTGAGGCATTGGTATAACAATAGCCGCACACATTCACAAAGTGTCCAGACATTTTTCCTTGATGGAATATTGATCTTTTAACATGTCACTTTCAGTGGAACTCTGGGATAGGCTTCTATAAAGTAACCTTATATTATATTTTATTGGATAGGTTTCTGCTCTCTGATTTCATTGCAGATTATATTTACTCTGGTTTACTGTAGGTAACAGATTTCTTTTTAAAAAAGTCTTTCTTCCAAAGCCTAGCTTGTAAACAGATCTTTCAGTATATGGTATGGACAAAGTAGATAAGGAAAAACTGTTTTCCTTATTGCACAACACTAGAACTAGGGGGCACTCCATGAAAATTTTTGGTGCTAGATCTCAAACAATAAGAGAAAGTACTCTTTTACCCAGAGGATCACTGGTCTGTGGCACTCTCTGACAGAAGAAGTGGTGGCAGATGTCAGCCTCGACAGCATGAAGAAATGATTGGACAAGTTCATGGAGAACAAGGGTATCAATGGCTATCATTATAGGTGCCTAAGAACAACTTCTGGGTTGGATAGATAGGCGAGATATCTCTCAATGCCATTTGCAGGGAATCATAAGCAGGTGAAGAAATCTGCTTGGGAATACCCTGAAGTAAATGGTGAGCCACTGTGTAAGACAGAATGCTGGACTGGAAAAACGGTCGCAATTAGGGATTAATTCGTTTTCAATGCATTCCTATGGGAAATTTGTACAAAGGAAAATTTGCTTGACAGAATTTCATTTGAAACAAATTAATTCCTTTATACAAGGTACCTCTCTCTCTCTCAGCCACTCACTCTCTCTCTTTGTGTGTGTGTGTTTGTGAATATATTAAAATTAAAGAGAACAGAAAATGCCTGTTCTGTTGTTCTGCTATGAGAAGATCATATTTTCATTTATTTAAAAAACAAAAAAGCAGAAACAATTTTTAAATAATAAATTCTCAGACTTTTTTCTGGCCACATTACCTTTTCAATGACATATTTATTTATTTATTTATTTATTTATTTATTTATTTATTTATTTATACATACAATTTATATGCCGCCCACTACCCAAAGGTCTCTATGCAGAGATTGTTTTCACTTGTTCACCTGTGTATACTTTATTTATGGTACAAAAGAAGAGCCAATCAATTCCATTAGACTGCTGTTCCAGTTGAGCTGAGTCGAGTCATCGCAATCGGACTTTTTTTTCTTGTGGGATCAAAATGTTTCCCTACTCATTCAAGTAGCTTCTTCAGTCAGACTAGGTATCACCTCACCCTGATGACTGAGAATCTCCATAGACATTAGACTCTTTTAAAAAAATCATTTCCAGTATCATCTACCCGAGAACTGGGAAAATCATGGCCCTCCACTTCCCTTCATCCCAGGTCTGCTTCCTAAGTAAGTACCGATTAAAGATTTAATCTGCTGGCAATTTTTGGATATTGTCATGGTGAGGCTTCTTGCAGAAACTTCCTCTGGATCAACTAGATTTCTCTGCTTTCCTGTTGCATTTTCTTTTTAATAAATAGCTGTTGTGAAAGTAATGTACAAATAGTCTTCATCTTGTTGGTGCTTCAGTGGCTATTTCTTCCTTGCACACCCCCGGAGATTACCAGAAATTGTTTTGAAACTGCAGTATTATTAGTGCATATTATGAATATGATATTTAAAACAGGATGGCCTTTGCCTACCACCTAAAGCATGATAACAAGTTTCCATCGCTAAAACCAGCCCTTTAATAAATAGGTTGTCTCTAATATTGTACTGGTAATGCATTGTATTCTGGTAAGTGGAAACTTTCTTCTGTACTTGGTCTTTATTAGGGCAAAAATGGAAGCAAACCTAGACTGAAAATTTATTTATATGCCGCTTATCATTAATAAGCCAATGAAAAATGACAGCCTTTCACTCCTTCAGTTTTAACAGCTCTCTTTGCTGCACTGCATAGGTAATTGTTTGAATGGTTGATCGCATTTTTGCTAAAATATTCATAAAGGCTTATGGCTCTAAAAGCTGGTAGTTACAGACATTAGCGCTTCAAGGTCTCAGGCAAACAAAACAAAGTGCAATGTGTACTCAATTTTTAATAGCTCCATGGAAAGTTACTATATTTGATTTAATCAGTTTTCTTTTCTTTTCTTTTCTTCACTTTGCTTTGGTTTTATCAGAATCTTTACTTTTTTGCTGTTGCTTTCTTCATCACAACATAAGACAATAATAAACATGAGACAATAATGTACTGTGGTGCAACTATAATAATCCAGTCAAGAAAAGAATTAGTAGTATTCAGTTGTGCGTTGGTGAAACCTCATTTGTAGTATTGCCAATCTGGACCCCACAGTTTAGAAAGAATTTTGACAAGTTGGAATGTGTCTAAATAGGAGCATCAAAGTCCCCAAGGACATTTGATGTTGCTGAGAATGTTTAGCTTTGAATTTTTCACTTTGCCAGAGGGAAGGACCTGATCCAATGGATTCAAAGAAGGGAAAGGATGCTGACTAAATATTGTGAAGAATTTCTTGATGATAAGAGCTGTTCCAACAGTGGAATGTATTACTGTGGGAAGTGGCAAACTGTACTTTATTGGAGGATGTCAGTGTTGGGATTCTTGCATGGGCAGTGTGTTGAACGAGATGATTCTTTGAATCCAAGTTGGCAATAGAATGATTCTGTAAGAGCATGTAAAAATTATGTCAAGACTTGGCCTGATTCAGATCGGGAATCACATTTGACACAAACTACTTCAAACTACATACAGGAAATGCTCTGGGATTGAGATGGCCTGATTCATATTATTTTTCATTGACTACACAGCATACAAGCCCATGCAAACCACCTCAGAGTCCCCACCCCCAAATCTGTAGAACATTGATCCATCATAGGCTCAATACTTTTTGGCAACTATGTGTCTTTGTATTGATTCAGGAGGCATGATCATTTGAGCCAAACATGCCCAAGCTGGGATGGGAAAAGTGGCAGGTTTTTTAAAATGTTTTCACCGCAAGTGGCGGTCTCACCACTAAACCGCAAGTGGCAGTCTCAGCACTAAACATGGTCAGGATGCCAGCTTAGGGCTCTTGTGCTGGTGTCCCAATCATGTTCAGAGGGACCCATCCAATGACAGCTTGGCAGGAGCCCTCTGAAAATGGTTGGGTCAGCAGTTGGGGGAACACACGGGATTTTAAATTGTTTTTTCATTTTGTACAAAATGATTTTTTAAAAATTAATTTATTTCATTTTTCACTTTTAATTTTTTAATTTAGTGTAGTGTGTAGTGCGTGGTGCTTGTGCAACTTTTTTTTTTGCCACCCTAAGTGCTGATCAGTTGGTGTGTGGGGCTTTGGGCAGCAAAAAAAAGTTGCACAAGCACTACACACTACACTAAACAGAAAATGAAAAAAAAATGAAAAATGAAATAAATTGTTTTCAAAAAATCATTTTGTACAAAATGAACCTCCCTCCCCAAATGAAAAATGAAACAAAACAAAGCAGAATTTTTCTGGTTTGTGCTCATCTCTAGTTATAACCATGCCTCCTGCAAATTAGGGCAACCAAAGCAGAGCTACCTTGAGTAGCTTTAAACAAAGTGTTTAATGCCAAATTACTCTCCTTTCTCTGCTAATTCCAGTGTGGTTAACTTGGGGAAACTTGACTTCCTGGTTTCAACTTCACAGTGATCCATTCACCTGTTTCCTGCAGTGTAGTGCAGTGTAGCTGCACCCTGAAAATTGGAATAAATTCCAAAGTCCAGGACAGCCATTCAAATCAGATGAATGTGTGTGTGTTGGGTGGGTGGGCGGTCTATGATCAGCCTTGCTTTGTATTAAAATATGCAGTGGTGGGATTTCTTTAGGTAAGTTTACACATAGATTTTTCTATAAATCTGTCTGATGTGCTTTGAATGGTTTGAGAAGGTGCTATAGGAGTACTACTGTTATGTGTGTCCTAGTTTGAATCAGAGCAACCTGGATGTTTCTGTAATTGAAAATGAGTTGATTAATTAGCATGAATGTTGTTAAGTAGCTGCAAATTAACACAGGCTTAGAACTAAGTAAAAGCTTTGGAGACAGGTTTTTTTAGGCTGTCTGTTTGTTATGTATCTCTTAAAAAGCTGATGAAGACATGGAGACGCCACACATTGCCCCAGTGGTGATACATATTGGATCTGACAAGAAACTTGATGTTGTCCAGAACTGGGAATCTATTAAACATATTGTACATGGACAAAATGTCAACAGCAGTAGTGTCATCAGAGACACTGGAGATGAGACCCATCTGGAGTGTGAAGTCCTCTGTCCAAACAGATTTGTGTGCCTCTGTAAAAAAAATGAACTTTGTCATCACACTGAAAGGTTCATGTGCCCTTCCTTGATAGATAAACCTGTTGTGTTTTTTTTAAATAATGTGTAGGAGTGAGATGAAATATTAACATCTCTGTTTGTAGGAAACCAGCATTTGATATGGAAAACAAAGCAAAGTGTCCTGCTTATATACTGCTCCATACCACTTCAAGCAGTCACTGGGTGGTTTACAGTTTTTAATTACTGTATGCAGGCTATACAAACAAACAAACAACACAATGTACATTACTGAATATTTATCAGCTCTAAAGGTCAGGAATAGTTAGAATTATCCATTTTGGAGGTGATAGACATTTGCCTTTCAATGTTAGCTTAATACAGCTGTGTACTTTTTCTGCACTGTGTGGTGACCATTAAATGGTGGAAAGGGCTTATCTGTGAGCAATGAGCACTTTTCAGACTTCTGGAAAAAATGTGGGTGAGGCCTGTTCAGAGTGGGAAGTGATGAAGCACGTCTCCCATGTCACTGCCAGCCCTGCTAGTTTGTACACACCAGAGAAGAAGGTGGAGAGGTTTGGCCAGATTTTCTTTTCTCCTGCCACATTTACAGCATTGTGGTAGGGAGTTGCTATCTCCAGGGTTGGTGTTGCAGCCAGGAGCAGATTGGTGAACTGAGTGACTTGGAATCCAGTGGAATCAATTATTCTAGTTTCTTCTGGATCTAGTGGCATCAAAAACTGCTCCTTTCAGTCAAAGAACACACAGAAGAGTCACTCCACCTTCAGCAGTCCTGCCTGTTGCTACTAGAGATGGGCACGACTTGGAATTTTTTTTTTCGAGTTGTCGTTTTTCGGGACGGGTCCGTTTCGGCTCATTTCCGTTTTTCATGAAATTTTCCAAAAATTTGTCGTTTCGTTTTTCATTTTTTTGTTTGTCGTTACCGCCGCGATTTAGCGCGACTTGACTTCCCAGAGCATGGGGTAGGGGGTAAGGGCTAGGCTTAGGGTAACGGTTAAGGTTAGGGTGGGTTAGTGGGCTGTACCTCTGGGTGCCTCTGGCCCACTAAGAACACAGTGTACTGGCGTATGGGTTCGGGTTCGGGTTCGGGTTAGGGTTTAGGGTTTGGGTTTGTGGGCTTTTAATGCCCTCTCTGGCACACCCAGAAGTCTCAGCAAAACCTGGCCATGCGATTGGTGGAATGGCTCCAAAAATTTGCATGGTCCCATCCCATGGCCAGCCCATCATTGCGCGTGCGCAGGTGTAAAAAAATAAAAATAAAAATAAAATAAAATAAAATCAACGGAGACGTATTTTGGCAAGACAAACCCACTGCTGCTACTGTAAAAATTCAAGCATTTAAAATAGCTAATTTTTGCATGTTTCTGTGGTGCTTTGGTGTGTTTTTGGACCACGATTTCAAAAAAAATATTGCAGTCGCCATTTTGGATCCCCCCGCCCGCACACCGCATGGCAAAGGCAGACGAGACGATGCCCCCCCTGCCTGGTACCAGCAGCACAGCAGTAGCACCAGCCAAGGAGAGGGGGGGCAGGGAACCCTCCCCAAATAAAACACCCTTCTGGCCTGGTAGGTGCCCGCAGACAGTTTTCGCCTGCTTTTAGGGCCGGGAATCGGTTTTTTTTTTAACTTTTAAAAACTTTTTTTCTGTGTCGCTTGGCATCGCGGGATCGCCGCGATGCCAGGAACGACAACGACAAATCAGACCCAATTATTCTTTAGTCAGTTCGAGTTCGAGTTCTGGCGGAGTAATTCTCGTTACCGTTTTTGTTCCGTAACGGAAACGAGTAACAGAAACGGAAACGGGAATTCCGCTAAGTCGTGCCTATCTCTAGTTGCTACTGTTAGGAGGAACACACAAGTGGCTGGTGGCTGTCTGACTAGACTGCTACTGCACTTTAGATTTGAAATGCCTTTTCTATAAAGACAAATCAGCTTAAAAGTCACTGTCCACTTTTCAAATCGCTGTTTCTGAAGAGTCCCCTTGGCCACACCCATTTTTTACTGCTGTGTCGGTTTTTCTTGTGACGACCACTGCGGGGCGGTGCTTTTTAAAATCAGTTCCTGCACCCCCTTTTAAAGCGATTTGGTTGTATTTGTGGACATACTACACCGCCTTTAGGTTTAAAGCCTCTAGGTTTAAAGTGGTTCAGCCAAGTGTGAAAAGGGAAGCCGATTACTAAGCAACTGCTGACATACGGACTGCCGAACCGCTGTCGCTACCACATATAAGGTGATGCAAAATAAAAAGCAGCTGCTCATGGAAGTGTGGTAGTGACCTAGGTACCGCCAAACTTTTCTCCTGCTGGTGGCACTACCCAAATCCTCTCCTGACACCAACATCTGAGCTTTTGAATTGTATGGTGAATAAGCCTCTCCTGTGGGTGGGGTCAAGAAAAGACTTGCACAACTGATCATAGGGATAAGCAACTTGAAACTATGCCTAGTGAAATGAGCTTCTGCCTTTCAAAAGCGCTAAGATAAAACATCCATGGCAGAGACTTGACAAACAGTTGGAGGTGCAGTATTTATGGATATGTGTTTCTATGCAAGCGAAACAATGTTTAAAGGAATAGTGGTGTTAGAATGTTGCTAGAATGCTGTTCATTTTTCCTTCTTCCTGAATTGACAGATGTCTGTTTTCAGGCCACAGGAAGGATAGGATATTATCACCTTCTCTCTTGACATCATCGGACAACAGTGAAACCATTTAGATTTACATCCATATCTGCTGTCAAATTTTGCTATATCGTGAACTAACCAACAATAGAGAATGAGAGATGTGTTGCTATGGAAACTGATAAATCTTTTGTGGGATATTAAAAAGAATGTTGAATGGTTAGGCTTTTAGGTCAAGCTAAAACAGTTAACATCAAGAACAAATCAGGAAGACTGAAAATCAGGTATTAGTACTGGATACTTATTAACAGGTCAAGTCAAATGTCAGGGTTTCACAAATACATTGTTCTGTACAAACAAGACAAAACCAACACTTGACATAAATCAGCTTGCCAATGAGGAACTGAGTAATTTTTTTAAAAGTCCAAATGCGAATTTTTAATTTAGGATGATTCTCAGGGACCCCGGTAATGATACACCAGTGATACAACTGTGTTATAACTCACAGAATCCCGTATTGACTGGGAGGTGTCATATCAAAGGCGACTTTGTTGGAAATGAAAATATTTATTTATTTATTATTATTTATTTGTTGTATTTCTGTATCGCCCATCTTCCAACAGGAACTCTGGGCGGTGTACAAAAAAAAAAGAATAAAAGCAACAGTACAAAATTCAAGTCATTCTATATGGCATCAACATTCTATATGACATCAATATTGTCTTTACTAATGTTAATGCTTACATGGGCTTGTGAATCAAGATAAGATAAGGTAAGGTAAGGTAAGATAAGATAAGATAGGATAAGATAGGATAAGATAGGATAAGATAAGATAAGATAAGATAAGATACATCTTTATTAATCCCACATTGTGGAAATTTACTTGTTACACAGCTCCCAATTAGAGGTGGGCATGAATAAAAAAATGGCATTTTGTTTTGTTTCATTTCATTAAGGAGTTCCGTTCGTTTCATTTTGTTTTTTGTGATTTTTTGAAAAAAATTCATTTCATTGTTTTGTTAATCCTTTATTTGTTTTTACCTGCTTTTTTCCCAGCGCCCACTGCGTGGCCCCTGGGGCCCAGTCGGAGCTGGGGGGTGCCTACGAATGGCTGAGGGAGGAATAAAAAGGGGGAGAGGCATCGGAGCCATGCTGCTCTGGCTGCCTAAGTGCAGCCTCCTTCTTATTGCACCTCCTGATCGGCCCCGTGATAACGGGCTGTGGGAGGGAGGCACAAGGGGGCGGCAGCTTTGAAGCTGTGCTGCTCTGGCCACCTAAGTGCGGCCTCCTTCTTTTCTCCCTTTCCCATCAGCCACACGATAATGGGCTGTGGGAGGGAGGCGCAAGGGGGGCGGCTTTGAAGCTGCATTGCTCTGGCCACGTAATTGCGTCCTCTTTAGCTCCCCTCCCGATTGGCCCCCCGATAAGAACATAAGAACATAAGAACATAAGAAGAGCCATGCTGGATCAGGCCAAGGGCCCATCTAGTCCAGCTTCCTGTATCTCACAGCGGCTTCACCAGATGTGTTTGGGAGCGCATGAGACTAGATATCTGTCTCCTGATACTACTCCCCTGCATCTGGCCCTTGAAGTACCCTGGTTTAAAGCCTGGAGATTACACATCATCATGGTCTGTAACCTGTGATGGATTTTTCCTCCAGGAATCTGTCCAATCCCCTTTTGAAGGCATCCAGGCCAGATGCCATTACCACATCCTGTGGCAGGGAGTTCCATAGACTTACAACGCGCTGGGTGAAAAAATATTTTCTTTTGTCAGTTCTTACTCTCCCAGCCCTCAATTTGAGTGTATGTCCCCTAGTTCTGGTATTTTGGGAGAGAGAGAAGAGCTTCCCTCTATCCACTTTACTCATACCCTGCATTATTTTGTATGTCTCAATCATATCCCCCCTCAAGCGCCTTTTTTCCAGACTAAAGAGGCCCAAATGTTTTAGCCTTTCTTCATAAGGGAGGTGCCCCAGGCCAGTAATCATTTTAGTCGCTCTCTTCTGCACCTTTTCCAGTTCCACTATGTCTTTCTTGAGATGCGGTGACCAGAATTGTACACAATACTCCAGGTGGGGCCTCACTATTGTTTTGTATAATGGCATTATAATGTCGGCTGTTTTATTTTCAATCCCCTTTTTGATAATCCCTAGCATAGAATTGGCCTTCTTCACTGCTGCCACACATTGGGGAGACACCTTCATGGAGCTGTCCACCAACACACCAAGATCTCTTTCCTGATCCGTCACGGATAACTCAGAGCCCATGAGTTGATAGATGAAGTTTGGATTTTTTGCCCCAATATGCATTACTTTACATTTGGTTACATTAAAACGCATTTGCCATTTCTCAGCCCATTCCCCCAGTTTGGAGAGATCCTTCTGGAGCTCTTCACAATCTTCTCTAGTTTTTACCACACGGAAAAGTTTTGTGTCATCAGCAAACTTGGCCACCTCACTGTTTATCCCTGTCTCCAGGTCATTTATGAACAGATTGAAAAGCACCGGTCCCAGGACAGAGCCCTGGGGCACACCGCTTTTCACTTCTCTCCATTGTGAAAATTTCCCGTTGACACCTACTCTTTGTTTCCGGGATCTCAACCAGTTCTCAATCCATAAGAGAACCTGCCCTCTTATCCTCTGACTGTGCAATTTTCTCAGCAGCCTTTGGTGAGGGACTGTGTCAAAAGCCTTTTGAAAATCCAGATAGACTATATCCACCGGTTCACCCAAATCCACATGCCTGTTGACCTTTTCAAAAAATTCTAACAGGTTTGTCAGACAAGATTTACCCTTACAGAAGCCATGCTGATTTTCTCTCAGCAAGGTTTGTTCTTTTATGTGTTTTAGGATTTTCTCTTGGATGAGGCTTTCCACCATCTTCCCTGGGACAGATGTAAGGCTAACTGGCCTGTAGTTTCCCGGGTCTCCGCTCCTTCCTTTTTTAAAAATTGGTGTGATACCTGCCATCCTCCAGTCCTCCGGCACTGTGGCCGTTTTAAGAGACAAGTTGCATATAACCGTTAAGAGATCTGCAATTTCATTTCTCAGTTCCCTAATAACCCTTGGGTGGATGCCATCTGGGCCCGGTGACTTGTTAATCCTCAAATTATCAATTAGTCCTAAAACCTCCTCTCTTTTAACCTGTATTTGATTTAGTTCTTTAGTCAAGAGGGGCGGCTCAGGCAGCAGAATCCGCTCAAGGTCCTCTGTCGTGAAGACAGATGCAAAGAACTCATTCAATTTCTCTGCAATGTCCAAGTCCTCCTTAACCTCCCCTTTCCCTCCCTCACCATCCAGAGGGCCAACTGGTTCTCTGGCAGGTTTTCTACTTCTAACATACTTAAAGAAACTTTTATTATTACCCTTTATATTGCTAGCCATGCGTTCCTCAAAATCTTTCTTTGCCTCCCTTATCATCAATGGGCTGTGGGAGGGAGGCACAAGGGGGGCAGCTTCAAAGCTGTGCTGCTCTGGCCACCTAAACGCGGCTTGCTTCTTATCTCTCCTCCCGGGGCTGGGCTGAGGCTCAAGCCAGTCGTGTCCCTAGATGGCACCGACGAGGTGCGTGCTCCCTCCGTGCAGCTCGGCATGAAAGGGCCTCTGGACCAGCACCAGGTAGGAGACCTCTCCGCCCCCCATTAACAAAACGAATCGAACCGAACCAATTTTTCTCGGTTCGTTTCATTTCATGTTAAATTTGCCCCTAGGGTCGTTATTCATTTCGCTACGTAACAAAACAAATAATGAATAACGAAATAAAAAATTCATTTCATGCCCATCTCTACTCCCAATACAAAGAACAAGTAAAGAAGGGTAATCAAGTAAAATCAACTAATGCAATCAACTAAAGTACATTAGCTATTAAGGGAAAAGATTTGGCTCCTTGGAACTATCACCAATTCAAAAGTCCAGGTTGGGGAAGTGAAACCAGAACCTGGCAAATGTTGAAGCTCCGAAGTGCTCCTCAGCTCCGACCAAGAGGATGGTGAAGATGCGGCTCACTGCCTTTAAAGGGAGCTGAGTGCAGGCAATTAAGCCCCATCACATGGGGTTCAATTTCACTCCATTTGTGCTGGTTGGGCTTACAAAGAGTCTTGCACTTGTTCCAGCCTCCACAAGACACATTCTCTTATTTGTTTGAGATATAACACCCCCTAGTTCTAGTGTGTCATGCGATAGGGAAAACTATTTTTCCTTATGTACTTTGTCCACACCGTGTATGATTTTATAAACTTCAATCAGGTCACCTCTTAGGCACTGTCCTTCAAGAGTGAAGAGGCCCAGCTGTTGCAGCCTCAAATGGTAAGGAAGGTGTTCCAGTCCCCAAATCATTCTGGTTACCCTCCTCTGCACTTTTTCCAGTTCAATAATATCCTTCTGGAGGTATGGTGAGCAGAACTGTATACAGTACTCCAGATGGGGCATCACCATAGATTTATAATGAGGCAAAACCAAAAGTAGACCTTTATTGGTCACTACTAAAACAAAAAGTGTAAGCTAAGCTTTCAATAGCAACTTGCTATCGTTATCAAAGCAAAATGACCCTTGCAGACTTATTTTCTATACCATTGCTAATTCCCTAGCACTGAGTTTGCTTTTTTCACTGCTGTAGCACACTGGGTTGACATCTTCATTGATCTGTCCACCAGGACACCAAGATCCCTTTCCTGGTTTGTTGCAGAGAGTTCAGATCCCACCAGTTTATAAATGTAATTTGTCTCCCCCCCCCCAAAAAAAAGGTGCATCACTCTGCACTTACTAATGCTGAAGCTCATTTGCCACTGGTTTGCCCACTCCCGCAGTGTCAAGATCTCTCTGGAGCTCCTCACAATCTCTCTCAGATTTTTACTACCCTGTATAATTTAGTGTTGTCATACCTTGTTATCTAAGACCACTAAATCCTTTTCATATATACTCATGCCATGCCAGCTGTCACTTAAATGGAGGACTTGACATTTTACCCGTTGAAACTCTTTTGTTTTGTTTTCATCCATTTCCCCATTCTGATAGAATAAATTTTGTATCCTGAGCTAGTATTGTCTGGCCCACCTGTAGCTACCTTCACCACAATTATATTGTGAGGGTCCTTGTTAAAAACCTACATCCACCGAATTCCCCTCATCTACCAAGCTTATGATTCTGTCAAAAAGAGGCAAGATATAGTAAGTCTGGCATGACTTGTCTTTGAGAAACCTGTGTGGGGTCTTAGCAAATTGCCATATTCTTTTCTAAATACTCACTGACTGTTTAATCATCTCTTCTAGAACCCACCCTGGAATTGGTGCCAGCTGACCAGTGTGGTAATTCCCCACCTCCCTTTCTTCACTATTTCAAAGGATGGGGTAAAGCTTGCCCTCTTCTATTTCCACCTGTTATTCAATCATTCTCAGAGATAAATGTTCTTCTAATTGGGAATGATGGCTTTTCAAGTTATTTTTTGTCCTGATAAGAAAGTGGTTCTTGACAAGCATTGGCTTTGAGATGATTATATACTTGAGATTATATACTTGAGATGATTATATATATGATGATTTTATATATATTTATATATACTTAGGTATATATACTTATCTGATACATACATATCTGATTTAGTGTATTACTTATATACTGTATTCACCCTATTCAATTGCTTATTGCTCTTAATAATTGTCATCATCTATTTCTATCAGTCTCTTCCTTTTTCTGTTTCTTAACTTCTTACAGATTCCTCTGTAGAATACACCCCAGCTTTCACCTGCTTTCTTTGTTGGGTGATTGTTTAATTTTTCTGAAAATATGTCAGTTTCTGCAACTTTCAAACATTTTGAGTAAATTCTTCTTGCTTTGGTATCTCTGTCTTCTTCCAGTACATATCATAAAAATTCTAGAAACAGTTATTACATTAATCACTGCATGCCTTATTTTCATATCTACTATTCTGGCATAATATTCACTAGAAAAAACTCTGGCTTAAACTCTACTTCTTCAAGTGCCATGTTCTCGTAGAATGTTGGTGATCAGTAGCATAATCGATGTCCTAAGCACATCTGATCTCACCTGATTTCGGAAGCTAAACAGGGTCAGCCCTGGTTAGTACTTGAATGGGTAACTACCAGGGTATACCAGGTGCTGTAGGTGCCTGAAGTAGGAACTGGCAAACCATGCCAGTATTCCTGCCAAGAAAACTCCATGGACATGGAGTCATGAAGAGTCGGTCACGACTGTAACATCTCTCTGTCTCTGTCTCTGTCTCTGTCTCTGTCTCTGTCTCTGTCTGTCTGTCTGTCTCTCTCTCTCTCTCTCTCTCTCCCTCTCTAAATAAAGAGGCTGTGTCCACTGCAAACTATTGGCTTAAATTCTTAAGCCAGAATGTTTTTCTATGCCCCGGGCTATGCTTCCCATCTATTTTTCCTTGAAGGATAACCTGCAGCAGATGGTATTTGTTATTGCGCATCATGTGATGGAAATATTGTAGTTTTCTTCTCTTTATGATATTGAGAATGTCTAGCTTTTTATTCATGCACTGTAATACGGTGACATAAGTGACTCTGGCCAAGGTATCTTCCAAATTCATCTCTAGATCCACATTTCAAATGCTTCCAGCAAATGGTATATTACGTGACCAAAACAATGTAGTCACTCATGTACCATTCTCCAATATGTTACAATATTAATATACTTTAAGAATGTATCTTGGTTTCATGTCTGGATCAAGATTAGGCATGAAGGATTATATAGGTGGTAGCTTTAAGACACTTGGAGGTGTTTGAATGACTCATGTAGAATCAAGCATTAATTTTTCTTTGAATTAAATAAAATGTCTATATAGAAACTTTGTTTCCCGAAGATGAAGAATTTAAAGGTAATCATCCTAGCTGCATTAGAGTTACTGAATTACTTTTAGGTTGACATTTCTGTTCCATTACATGGCTACCCATAAGGTTTTTATTTGGTGCTTATTCAGATGACTATGGAATTGAAGTTAATTACTCCATTCACCTTTAAATGAATTATAGATTGTGCTATTTTGCCCAAGTGAAAAGTCATTTTCACCCATTGAACACATCCATGGATTGTTATTGCTCTCTGTAATGTGGCCTCATCGCCATGTTTCATCATAGCTGGATTTGTAATAATGTGTGGAAGATTCAAAGGTTAGTGGAATTAAATTCCACTTTTGCTGTTATACCTTTGATTCAGAATAACTCATGGTAAAATGTAAATTGACACTCAATGGTTTATGAACTAAAAGGCGTATCTCTCATTTTTCATCTAAATGCCAAAAAACTGCATTGTCTTTCTTCTTTATGTCCCACCGGAGGCAAATTCTTAATAAAACTGAATGTTGTGGTTCAAAGTAAGGGAGTCAAAATACAAATGGGAGACAGAGTCTTGGGATGTATAAAAGTAGAAAAGACCTTTAATCTCTATTAAATCAACTTTAAAAAGCTCTGGCTCAACACCTTTCAATGAGGCCTCCTTCAGGAGCAGAGCAAAACAAAATTAAAATTATAAAATTACACATTAAATAGCCATCTGTAAAATAAATACATGGCTTAGAATTTGTAGACATATTGCAGTACTAGACATGGGCACGACTCGGCGAAATTTTTGTTTCCGTTTCCATTTTTCGTTTCCGTTACGTAACGGAAACGGTAACAATAATTAAGCCGTCAGAACTCGAACTCAAACCGAAAAAAGAAAAATTTGGTCGGGTTTTTCGTTTTCGTTCGTGACATTGCGGCGATCGCGCAATGCGAAGCACAGAAAATGTTTTTAAAAGTTTTTTTAGAAAACCTTGCCTCCCGGCCAAAAAAGCAGGGGAAAATATGCCTGCCTGAGGCTTTGCCACCTACCAGAGGGGTGGTTTCTGGGGGGTCCCCGGCCTTTCCCCCCCTCTTCTCCTGTCCTGGGCTGCTTGCACCAGGCTGGAGGGGGTCATCCTCGTCATCTCGCCATGCCATGCAGTGGGGGGGATCCAAAATGGCGACCACAATTTTTCTTTTGAAATCGTGGTCAAAAAACACACCAAATCACCACAGAAACATGTGAAATTTATTTATTTCAAATGCCTGGATTTTAATACTAGCAGCAGTGGGTTTTTTTATAGCAATAAAACATCATATTGGTTTTATTTTATTTTATTTTATTTTTTATTTTTTTAGACCTGCCCATTTGGGCTGGGCATGGGATGGGACCATGCAATTTTTTGAACCATTCCACCAATGGCATCGCCAGGTTTTTGACTGACACTTCTGGATGTCTCGGAGGGCATAAAAAGCCGAGGCACGTTCCAGAAATCGCAGTTGGGTGTATGGATGTGGTTGAAGGAGGAGGGCTGGCTGCTGGTGCTGGTGTGATCCGATCGAGATTGAGGAGGGAGGCTGGAGGCTTTAGGATTTAAGTTAGGCAGTCAGGGAGGGAATTGAAATTAGAAAATAATTTCTTTGATACCCTGCAGCTTTGTCTGCTGAAGGGAAAAGCAGTTTATTCTTTATTTCTTCTCTGGCAGTTTGTGAGGATTTTTTCTGATATTGGATAAAGGGGGAGGTTCGACTGGGAGTGGGAGGTGTGGATTTATTTTAAAAATATATTATATACTGCAATTTATTTTCTATTTCCCCAACTTCACTTTGCTTGCACACACACACATTTGGGGTGTAAGCCAAGAACAGAACCTCTATCCTAAGTGATATCCTAACTGGCCACTCGCCCGCCCGCCCGCACCGCCGCCTGCCTGCGCCTCCCCCCTGCCGCTGTCGCCACCTGCCCATGGCCCCCTGCCACCGCCGCCTGCCCGCACCTCCCCCCGCCGCCCGCCGCCTAGGGCGCAAAAACACCTAGCGCCAGTCCTGATTGCGGGACGCCCCTATGCTCTGGGAAGTCAAATCACGCTAAATTGCGGTGGAAACGACAAACGATAAATTAAACGACTAAATGACAAATTTTTGAAAAATTTGGCGACAAACGGAAACGACCCGAAATGGACCCGTTCCGACAAACGAAAACTTGAAACGTCCTTTTTTCTGGTCGTGCCCATGTCTATGCAGTACATGTACGAAGTGCATTAGACATGCCAGAATATATTTTGTAAAATACCATAAAATCATATGCATACCAAGCTTTTTTCTTCTTTGGTCTGTAACAGCTCCAGACTTGATTTAGAATGAAGACTTTGGTGAAAGGAACATTCATAAGCAGCTGTGCTCAGTGTGAAGGGCAGTGAGATAACATTATGGTTGTTAAAATAAAGTGAGGAAATCTATCTCTTCATTTAACCCATGAGGTACTTGGGTGTTTAATTCCAGGATCCAGTCTATTTCTGTTCTCACTAGAGAACTCTCACAGTTCCCAGGAGGTTTATCTACAGCCCAGAACAACAGATATTTAATTGTATGGTTCATTTCCATTAAATCGCATTTTTTAAATTTAGTTTGTATTTGTTTCATTTAATTTTGTTTCATTTCGTTTTGTTTGAAACAATTTTTCATTCATTTCAATTTTTGTTTTTAATGTATTTTTGACACTACATAAGTGGTGCACGGGGCCCTGCAAAATATTAACAGCTCAATATATCACGGGCTGTCCC
>JAHTLZ010004359.1:0-10889 GCA_023846285.1 Phrynocephalus versicolor
ACTTGATCTCAGAAATCCTGAGAGAATGTTTAGTGAAAGCATTTAGGTCTGGGACACACAGCTGCTCTGTGCTTTTGTAATGTGGAAATACTTTGAATATTTATTTATTTATTTATTTATTTATTTATTTATTTATTTATTTATTCAACTTATATGCTGCCCACTACCCAAAGGTCTCTGAGCAGCGTACAATTAAAATGAACAGTTAAAACAGTTAAAATATTAAAATGACAATGGACAATTCAAAACAATAAAAATATTTAACCTTAAACACTAAAATTGCCATCAGGACCCACAATTACAAAACTATGCTAATTCCCTGCAGATATGTGGCAAAGAGTCCCTTTTTGGAGTAGTGTTTCTGCATTACTTTTGTTAAAGCAAACTTGCTTTTTTTACTCTTTGAAAAAAACCCGTGTTTTGACTCTATTTCCATAACCTTTCATTGTCTTCCAAGCATATCAGATCCTGGCCCACAAAACTGCAGCAATATATCCACTTTTCATGCTCCCACTCATACTCCATATATGCTCCCACTCATACTCCATACCCTATTTTAGCTTTTGAATGGTTTTCTTTGAGGATCAAAATTTCAGCCCTTGTAACTACTATTTTTACCAAATATAAAAGTGAGTGAGACCAACTATTCATTTTCAGGAGAAGAAGGATGTTTTCAATTTATATGAGCTATTTTAAATCTCTGGTCATTTAGGGTTGCCTATTTTTTAAATAAGGGGAAACTGTTTTGCCTTTAAAATGTCATAAATCAAAAACCCTTTGCTTAAACTTCCCAGGATATGGCACATAGTAAGAGCAGACTTTCTTGTACACCTGTTCCAAATTTCGTGCTGGTCTGAAGCCTGTTTCCAAGGTAAAGATTTTGGGGAGGCTGCCTCATTTTTTAAAATTCATAGAATCATAGAATCATAGAGTTGGAAAAGACTTCAAGGGCCATCCAGTCCAACTCCCTGCCATGCAGGAACCCCCATCACAGTATTTCCAACAGATGGCCATCCAGCCTCTGCTTAAAAACCTCCAAAGAAGGAGACTCCGCCACCCTCCGTGGCAGCACATTCCACTGCCTTGTACAATTGCCTTGTAGAATGTTGATTTGCACAGCTGCACCCACTGACCTATTATGTGGCTATAATAAAGTTATTTGCATGAACTTTGCAGGAAGCTGGAATGTTTCACTGTTACCTGGAGGACAGCAAAACACAGTTTTTAGCTAAATGATTGTCATTTTCTAGTGTGGACAGATGTAAATACAAAATTGATGGTTGCCTGAAGGCTGGTGGGGTGCTATCAATCAACCAGCTGGAGTTGCCTGAGGCTGTGTGAGAGTGAGTCAGGTTGTAGGAAGGCGTGTGATTGAGACTGGGTACCGAAGCAGTTGAAGCTGACTCATAATATCTTTATTGCTAAAATAATCAAGGAATGCATTAATTTTGGAGGTAGAATGGATATCTCTCAAACTGCGAATTACTGATGATATGCCACTGAGAGAATGCTAGGTTTTGGTATGGATAAAAGACCAGCAGGATTTGCATTCTTGTAGAGAAATACCAGTTTTGTACCTCCTGAAAATAACAGGGCTCATTCTGCCTTAGAAATCTGTTCGTTTTCAATATTTGCAATATTTGCATATTTGAAAGGGCTGAGACATCCTTCAGAGAAAAATGTGCTGTATCCTGTGTGTCTTTCAAAGCCATATGTGTCCTGAAGAATTTGCATGTGGGAAGAAGAAATAACTCTCACAGTTACAAACGGAATGGCGACCGAATGAACATGCTGGTAGGTTAGTGGGGAACACAATATGACAGAGAGAAATTTTATGTATCCACAGGAAGGATACAGCTGGCACTTGATAATTGTGCTAGAATTGTAAGGAGTGGAATAAGTGTTTAAGATGTGTTGTTATATAATTTGAGCACCTTAGCACATAAGGATATGAAGAAAAGACAGGAATGTGATGAACATTTGCACACTCTGGGTGAGGTTACAGGTTTGTCACATCTGGAGCAAAATTAGCTTGGACAAAATCCAGATTAATGCAAGTGGTATGAAAGTTGGTCCGCCAACATGTCAGCCTTAGTCAGCCTCCCAACAAACAAGAGCTAGAAAAAGCATCCAAGCTGATTTTCAAAAGGCATATTTTTAGGATGACATATTGATGGACAACCTAACACCAGCTTCCCGATGGCCAAGCTCTAAGCACTTTACAAGGGAAAGGAGAACTCCATGGAAACATACTCTAGGCTACAGTAATTAGTCCCAAACATCTGCTGTGCACTGGGCTGGCAACTTAATAGGCTTGAACAAAACAGGTGACCCCCATCTCTTTGCTTTTGATTTTTTTTTCTCTGACATGGTATCATTTTCTTTGGTCAAGAACAGAGACCATATTACCTGCTTCTAGTGTTGTATGTCTGTGAAGATTCTCAGTCATCCATGTGAGTTTATATGGAAGTCGTGTCATGACAATTGGATTTCTGTACTTGAGAAATCAAAATGTTTCACTAATCCAATGAACGTTGTATGCACACATGCACATACAGAGAGGCCAGCATCTAACCCAGGGCTGTCCAACTTTGAGCAGGCTGAGGTCTATTTTTTCCGGCCCAAAGTGCCTGAGGGCTACTACACTAAAACCTCTACTTACGAATTTTATCCGTTCTGACCACATGCTCATAAGTAAAAAATAAAATGTAAGTAGAGCAGCGGTTTCCCATAGGAATGCATTGAAAATCAATTAATCCGTTCTGGAGGGAACATACTTCAATGCTTTCCTATGAGGAGGCTGATCATTCACATGCTTCCTGTGCACCCGCTCGAGCTGGTGTGGGCGGGTACAAGGGAGACGTGTTCATGCTTGTCCAGGCTGCTGGAAGACTTTTTTTAAAAAAAGGTGCACTTTCTCTCCCAACCTGCCTGGGGCCTGACTCAACTCTCCTCCCCCTCCCCCTCTGGCCTCCTCCTCCTCCTCTTTTCCCCCTTCTCCCTTTCAGCCCCCTTGCTGCCACTGACACTGACACATTCAGCTCTCACTCACCTCTGCCATGTGGGCTGAGCCAGCAGCGTGGCAATCACATTGCCATGGCAGCACAAGGAGGAGGAAATGGCTGAGAAGGGGAGCAGGAGGAGTGGTGGTGGTGGCGGGTCATGGTCCCTGCGAGGCAGCCATGGGGGTGGGAGGAGGAGGAGGGGGGAGGATGGGAGGAAGGAATTCTCCAGGGGAGAAGAAGAGGGGAGACATCACCACGCTAGGGAGGTGGACACACCTGAGACCCTGCCTCTCCCTGTCTCCTCCCCTCCCTCTGCTCTGCACTAGTGACTCCACTGGTCACGAGACAGTGGCATGCTGATCATCTGACCAGGAAGGGGAGCAGGGGACTATGCCACGGTCCTTGAGCTGCCCCGCTCGGCTGAGAAAATGGGCTGGCAGACCCAGAACTTTGCTGGGGCAGTGGTGGTCCTTGGGGTGGGGGAGGTAAAGGTGGAGAACTTATCCCCTCACATTTTTTATTGATGGCTGGTGGGCTACTTTTGAACGTTTTGCGGGCTACTGGTAGCCCGCGGTCTACCTGTTGGGCAGGCCTGGTCTAACCTATGAGCCTATTCAGACCAGGGTGTTGTGAAATCAAGGTGAACTATAAATTAGAGGCCTCACCACTCAGTAGCAAAAAGTTTACATCTCACAAGAAAAGAAGTCCAGTTACTATGACTGAACTTCCAGATGCTTCTAGTGTCATTCATGCTCCTTAGAAGTGAAAAAGAAACAGAGTTTTGTGGTCCACATGGAAACTCCCAAACTAGGGATAATATGTAAGGTAATAATACAAATAATGGCAGTGAAACACAAGTAGGAACAAACCTGAGTGAGGATGACCTCGAATGTTTCTTGAAATAATTGTGTCTCTTGTATCTTATTAAAGGATTGGGGGAGAACTAGAAAACATCTACCAGAAGGCACAATTTTTGGTGGTTACAATCTTATTTGCTTCCCTTGGCATGGCAACCTGGAAAAGCAAGGCCTAAGAAACACGGGTAGCATGGGCTGATGTCCGGAGGGAAAGAAAAGACACTCCAACAAATAATGGGGCTTCAGACCATTAAGCGTTTTATAGACTAACAGTAAAATCTGAAACCTGAAAATGATAGGAAGAACTATAAATAAAGACGTGTTCTGAGTTTCTCACACTTGACATCATTCTGCTCACCACATTCTGGACTTGCTGCAATTCCTGTGACAGCTTCAGGGGCAGCTCTGCGTAGAGGGTGTTACAATAATCAGTCTTGGAAATCACCAGCACATGGATCAGTGTTGTTAGAGACTTGCCATCCAGGTATGGGCATAGCTGGGCAATTGTTTATTTATTTAGTCAAAACATTTATATATGGGCCAGGCTTAGATTTTTTTTCTTTATTTATTTTTGCCAAGGCCGGCTGGCAGGTGCCATTTTTAAATTATTTTTTACATTTTCCAGCACCAACCACACAGCCCCAGGGCTGGGTCAGCACTGTTTTTATTTTATTTATTTGTTCTTTAATTTATTGTGCTGACCTTGCAGCTCCCGGGTCGGGTTGTCGCTTGCTTTTTTATTTTTATTTTTAACGTCCCTGATGCTGGGGCTTTTTCTTTTCTTTTCACACCTGAGAGGCGCTTGCTTCCTAGCACCCAGGGCCAGGAGTTCCAGCAGAAGAGAAGGGGAACTCCAGGAGGACTCCACTCATTGGGAAAAGGTAAGTGCCAGCAACAAATAATGAAATGAACAAAATGAAAATTTCTGTTTTGTTTCATTTCATTTTTCTTTGATGGGTTGGTTCGTTATTCATTTCGTTAGTAACAAAATGAATAACAAATAATGGAATGAATTAAAAATTAAAAATTAAAGATTTCTTTCGTGCCCATCTCTAGTTCTGACCTGTCAAACCCAGCTGAGAAGCAGCACTCTGTTTGAATCCCCCCTCCCCAGCTTGCTCTGGTCTCCCTTGCCACCCCACTTCTCAGCTGGGGCTTTTTAACAGGTCAGGGATGAGGGTAGGGTGGGGGGCCACCCTCCCTTGCCACCCCATCCCCTGTCAAAAAGCCTCAGCTGGGATGTGGGGGAGGGGGCAAGAAAGGAGCAGGCAGCAGAACAAATGCTTCTTTCTACCTTTCACCCCTCCCTTACCTCCCAGCTGGGGTTTTTGACAGGTTAGGGGGATTGAAGTCCCCCGCTCTCCACACCCTGACCTGTCAAAAAGGCCCAGCTGGGAGGTGTGGAAGGGCGATAGACAGAAAGGAGCAGTTAGTGATAAAAAAAAACCCTGCTCCTTTCTTCCTTTCCTCCCTCCTCCTGCCACCCAGTTGGGTTTTTTTGACAGGTCAGGGTGTGTGTGTGTGGGGGAGAGGGAGGCACTGGAATACCAGGGGATCCCCTGCTACTGCTGGTGCTTGAGATATGCTCATTGGGAAAATGGAAACAACATTGTTTGTCTGATTGAATCCCCTGGTCTTCCAGCACCTCCCTGTGGGTTTTTTTTTTACAGGAAGGGCTGTGGGGAGTGGAGTGGCTTCCTCCCCACAGCCTTCCCTGTAAAAAAAAAAAAAAAACCTGGGAGGAGGGGGGCATGGGAGAAGGCAGGAGGCAGCAGTACATTCAAGCTCCATGTGAACTTGCCGCTGCCTCCTTCCTTCTCCTGTGCTCTCCCCTCCTCCAAGGTAGGTTTTCTGGAGAGGGAGAGCTGTGGACAGTGGGGTCAGCCCCTATCGCCCACAGCACTCCCTGTCCAAAACACACACACCCAGGATGTTTTTACTGCTGCCTGGCTGCTCTGTTCTCCCTAGCCGCTCGCCTCCCACCTGAGATTTTTTTGACAGCTTGAGCTGTCAAAACCAGCTGGGAGGTGGTGGCAGGTAAGAACTGAGCAGGGAAGCAGCCAGAAGATCTGGCTTCTGAAACGAGATCTGGTGGCAGGTCCCTGGTTCGTCTCCTCCCGAATTGAAAATATTTCATTTTGGTTCGGGACAACAAAGTGTCTGCCACTTCATTTCATTTCAAAACATTTCAAAATGTTATGAAACGTTGAAACAGTGTGCCATTTTTCATAAGGTACCCTTCCCTACTCTGTAGTGGTGATTAACTCACTTGGAACTCATTCTTCCCAATGTCCTATTAGCTACAAAAAGCAAGCCTTGTGGGGCCTGTGAGATTCAAGAGACCATTTTTGTAGCTGTAGTTCCCCATTACAGTTCCATTCTCTCCCTATGCTTCCAAATAGGCTACACTGGTAATGGTGATAGTGGGAATAAAACCTGCATTTCCCCCTCTTTGAAACAAGTTGTGTGCTCCCCAAGTGACTTTCTTACAAAGGGAATCTTCACGGAATGACAGTTCTATTTTTTTTAAAAAAACAGGCAATATGCCTTATTTTAAACAAGGATCTTCCTTCTGGTTTTTATTTATTTTTCCATATGATTTTTGATTGTTTTGTTACATTAGTACTGGGTACAGGCAACATTTTTTCCTTTGTAAGTTACATAGAGACCATTTCCTTGCAGTGGGAAGGAACACATATTACAAGCAAATCAGTGGAAGGAAAATAACAATGCAGAGAAGAATTTTTGCATGCACCACTGCCGTTTCCATTTCTTCGCGGTCCCTTTATAACATTCCTTGATTAGGAGTTATGTAGCATCAAGATCCAGTTCATAAAAACTTCAGGTATGGGTACACTAGCAGCAGGGAGTGAGCTAGTGTGGGATGCTTGTGAAGGATCAGGCTTGATTAGATTGATCTAATCAAGTCTGATTTTTCACAGAGAAATGACTCCTTTTGATACTGGTAAATTAATCACTTCCCCTCCTCAGGAGAGGGCAGGGGAAGTGATTTTTAAAAAAATAAAACTGCATTTAGACTATCACTGCATTTAGACTATCACTTTTCAAGAAACTGCCTGCAGCTGAAGCCACTGCTATGGATTTGACAGAGGGTGATTTCTCAGTTTTTTTAAAACATATTTTTGCATAACTGACATACTTGTCAAGTTTTGGATTTGAAAATAAGGGGAATTTTCTGACACACATTGTGAGCCATCCCACCACCACAACTAAGCTCCAGTATCTCTCCAGTTTTATCATATGTGTATAAGAAATCTAAAATAACCACTTGTAAACCACTTACTAACTACAATTAGGTGATCAGAATCTGATAGGACTACCTTTGTTGACATTGAAATGCTGTGAACATACTTATGTTATAATACAGTCTAAATGAAAACACAAAAGAGTATATGAAGCACATTTATTAATTTTACATTTTTAGTTCATGTAATAGTCAACACAATACATATTTACTTTATATTTCACATTGCTTGTCTTTAAGCTAAACATTTACCTTTTATTTCCATTACCCGTTTTTTTTTTTAATTTATCATGTTCACTCATGTGGCTCTCTGGCATTCATTCATGGCTTATTATACAAATTTGTTGCAGACTTTTCATCCTTTAACACTTTTTTGGGAGGAGTATATTTGTGGGCTGGGCCAGAGTGGTATATTTTACATGAAAGTAAAGCACAAGCAGTGCTGTTGTCTAATGACATTCTATTCTCTCTAACAATATTTCTCACCATACTAAACACCCTTTCAGAACTGGCATTGCTGTGGGGAATTCATTAATCTGTGTCTTCATTAATCTTGGCAGCTCACTGAACCTCAATTCCTTCCCTAGAAGGCTCCAGAATCTGTCAATTTTGTCTTCTTGGTGGAGTTGCTTTCTATCTGTATGTAAGTATGTAAAGAAACCTGATATGGTATAAATTCAACAGGCAGCTATAATGAAATTCTGCTTTTCTCCTTACAGGGCTGACAATGTTCTTATGCCCACATTCATCATGCTATAATCTTTTATTCTTTCAGGCACAACCATATTTCCACTTCATCTGTTGTTTCTCTATAATAAAATGTCTTTGTCTCTGAGCATAAGCAGAGTTCAAATGAGATAGCCTTTCTCTAGGCAGAGGAGGCTCGATTCCTCCCCCCTTCTTTTTAGGACCCTATCCCACAGTGTTTAAAATCTGGATCTAAAATAAACCAGGTCCAAAAAATTGTACCTCTACAGTCAGTGGTTTAAAAAAAACAACAACACCCGGTAACTCCCAGTTTAACTGCGTTTCAGATATTTTTTCAAGAACCAAGGTGCAGTGTGAGAATTTTATGCTCTGGTTCGAAATGCATGTTCTTGCAAGAGGTAAATGTTAGTGGAGGCACAGAAAATCTGCCCCCCCTTTTTGTTGTTGATTTACTGGTTATGCAGGTTGGCAACATTCTATCTTGCTATTTCCACCAACTGCTGTCTCTCCGATATTTTGCTCGGGAGATTGCCAGCCAAGTTGGGGTGTGGAGAGGGGGCTCACTTGTAGAACAAGGATGAAAAGGGCAAGTCGCCTCTTCTGAGGCCAACTGGCCACAGCCAAGGGCTCCCAGCAAGGGTGTGGGTCAGCCCCTGCAGCAGGCCTCCCTTTCCAAAGGTGCCTGGGTAAAATACTCACCAGCCAGGAACTCCATCACCATGCCAGGGGAGGGGGACGGCTGCACACCTGGGGAGTAAATCCAGCTGTGATGAAAGAAGAGGGAACTCCCTTCTCGGCAAAGAAGCCAAAGAGAATCCTGAGGTTGGCGAGCGAGCTGGTGAGCGACTAAGAGGCAGCCTGGAGCGGTGAGAGAGTTTTTATTTCCACTTGCCCTGTTCAGCAAAGGATAAAAAGGATTTGGGCCAGTGTCTGAATACAGTGGTACCTTGGATAACAAATTTAATTTGTTCTCCGAGGCAAATCGCTATCCGAAACAATCGTTATCCGAAACATGGTTTCCCATTAAAATGAATGGGAAACCATTTTAATCCGTTTCGGAGGTCCGGAAAAAAAGGCAAAAAATAAAAGCCTTTCCCCCCTGAGACCTCTTTACAAAGTGCACTTTGAAAGAGCACTCCTCCCCTCCTTGGCCACCCCTGCCAAGGCTGCCTCCTGCCCCCATCCCCTGGCCCCCACCTCTCCTGCTTTGCCACCGCTGCTTCCGCTGGGCACCTGTGAGGAACGTTACCTTGTTCCAACCCCGAGGTATCCTAAGACCGCCTGGGGAACTTAGCAAGTAACTTTAAAACACACTGTGTATTTTGTAAAATACACCAGTACCGGTCAAGGCATGGACTTAGTCTTCCCGTTCCTTGGGCAAAAATCAAACCAGTTGTATGATTATTATTTTTATTAAAAAATAGAAAGTTAAAGTGTTACAGAAAACAAGCCAGATTCAAAAATACAGGTAATAGTCAATCTTGTGGCAATCAGTAAAACAAAGAAGCTGTCTAACTAATTCTAAGTTACACTTGCCATGATGACCCTATTCTTAGGCCTAGCAATCTAAGCAAGCATATTGGAAAAAAGCACACACTCTCATTCTATTGTCTCTACTTAAAAGCATTCTTTTCACAACACCTCACCCCCTCCCCTTTGGCACTCTCTCCAACCCATTGTCCAATCATCTGTCCAGTTTTAATGATGGTTTTTGTTGCTCTTCTTCTCAACGATCTTCCCATAATAAAAATCCTTTAATTAACTCCGGACCCGATGTTATGACTTCATGGCCTTGGTGGTGCAACCCTCTCGCTGGTTCCCAGTAGATAAGAACACCTGCAAAATAATTGCTTACAAAGAACATGTATAGCTTATCTACATACTCTCACACTGAACTAGCAAACTGCTTCTTGTTAATTCTGCTGACTGATGTGGCCTAGTCTATGTGAGAAGACATTTGATTTAAACCATACAGCCTCCATGTTGGATACTCTCTCATTTCCTTCACAGCACCCAAGCAGCAAACAAAGCAAGGAAGCCACATGCCTTCTCCTCATCCTTCTCCCCCATATCCCCCAGTCCCCACCTTTGTTGCTTCCGCCACTGCCGCCGCCGCTGCAAAACACACCAGTGGCGCCCAAAATACGTGTGCCGCCGCCACCTCCTCCTCTCCTCATATCCCCTGGCCCCCACCTTTGTTGCTTCCACCACCGCTGCTGCCGGCGCGAAACACACCAGCGGCACCCTAAAAACGTGCACCATAGCCTCCTCCTCCTCCTCCTCCCATATCCCCCGCCCCCCACCCTTGCCCCTGGCTGGGGCTGTGGGCTGTGGAAGGGGGCTGAAAATAAGGAATCGTTATCTGAAAAATTCGTTATCTGGGGCATTTGTTATCCGAGGTATTACTGTATTAGCTATTGAGTGATTTATCAATCAGTCACTGTGAAATTGTGTGTATGTACACATACTGTTAAAGTTTGGTTAGAAAACATGAAATTGTCTTATTGCATTATGGGAATGACTAGGCAATCATTTTTGGCAGCTCTTCAAGTCAGGTGATTACTCTGTTCATGCTCATAATTGAACATTATCTGCTGAGTAACTGTTGCATCATGCACAGGTTTATAAGCAGGCCAGTTACCTGTACATTGTTGAGTGTTGTTGGAAGAGAGCAGCTCGTTATTCTGTCAGTTGGAGTCATGATTTTCCAGAAGAGATTGGATTGCTGGACTGGTTTTTGACAACGAGGTATATGCCTGCCATTTCTGTTGAGTTTTTTGCTGGAGTTATGTATATTTTGTAAATACAATTTTTGTGGTGAAGGGAGTAACTGCTGTGTCTGCATTTTTCTTTAGCACTGCTATCCAGCTTTTTATAGCCCACACCATAACACAGCCCTTCTGCTGAGCAATACAGCTCTGTGACACAAACATTTGGATGTGATGTGTTTCTAATGTAGGACAGCCAGATAATGACATTTCGTATCATGAATCTGAAACCGTCACATTATCTATCTATCTATCTATCTATCTATCTATCTATCTATCTATCTAT
>JAHTLZ010004360.1:0-29084 GCA_023846285.1 Phrynocephalus versicolor
CATTGGGGAAACTGTAGGGTTTTTTTCCCTTGCTGAAACTACTGCTGATCAGCTAGCACGGGGGGCTTTGGCAGAAAAAAAAGTTTAAAAAGCCTGCACTTTCCCCAACCCAATCGGGCATGATAGAGTGGGGGATAAAAAAATAAAATAAAATACAGTAATTTTAAAAATATGGCAACCCAGCTGGTTGGTGCAACAAAAATAAAAATTAAAAAGAAAAAAAATGTGCCAACCTGGCCAACAGGCCAGCTGGTCGGCGTGATAAGTGAAAAAATGTGCTGACCTGGTCCATAGGCCAGCTGGGTTGGTGTGATAAGGGGGGGGGGGAATAAAAAAAATTAAAAAGTGCCAATCCATTTATATATATATAAAAATGCACCGATCCGGCACGTGGGCTAGCTGGTCGGCGAGATAAGTGAAAAAAAATGAAAATAAAAAAATGCCACCTGGGTGGCATGATATGTGGAAAAAAACCTGTGCTGACCTGGCCCATGGGCCTACTGGTCAGCATGATAAGTAAAAATTAAAAAATGCACTGACCCAGTCCACACGATAGCTGGTCAGTATGATAAATGAAAATAAAAAATAAAAATGCACCAACCCAGCCCACAGGCCACCTGGTAGGCACAAGGAAAGAAAAACATTTTTTTTAAAAAATGTGCCGACCCGGCCCCCAGGCCAACTGGTCAGCACAAGTTTTTAGAAAAACAAAAACAAAAAAAATGAAGCAAAAAATGAAATGATTTTCTAAAAAAAAAAATTGGTTCATTTTAAACGCCCGAAAAATAATTTTAAAAATGAAAAACAAAACAAAACACCATTTTGGTGTTTCGTGCCCATATCTAGCAGTAGTAGTAGTATCATTGTTGTTGTTGTAGTTGAAAAGAGGGATTGATAGTGAATAATTGATGATAGTATTTGATTTGTGATTGATAATAGTAATTGATGATGAAGATCTGCTCAGTATTCATAGAAAGAATATATAAATGACGTACCATTTGGCACAGCAATTTAGCCCTCCCTTACAGTAACCGAGCAGCGAATTGCCTTCATCGTTGATATCGCACTCCTCAGCTGTGCAAAACCCCCGATTATCATGAGTCAAACACTCCCTCTCAGTAAACACACGCAGGGCACAGTCATAACCTAGGAGGGAAAGGGAATTGCGTTAAATTCAGGATTTCATTCATCAGCATCATCACCATCAAGTTGCAGAACTTGAAGGGACCCTCAGATTCATCAATCCTTGTCAGGGAGCCCTAGTCGGGAGTCAAATTCCCCAGAGATCTAAACCACTATCTATAAAACAGTTGCACATGCCTATAAAATGCTAGTCCACCCCACATTGTTCAGAGCAGTAACAGAGAAAGCAAGAGACTTATCCTTGATCAGTTGAAAAAGTGGTAAATTATAATTGTATGGCTATAATTATTCATTTGGATTAGATTTGCTTAGAGATGTGCACAAAAAGAAAATATAACATTTTGTTTCATTTCCTTTTTTTGTTCCTTTCTTTTCCTTATTAACAAATTGTTAAAATAATTTCTGGACTGAAACAAAACCAAACAATTTGTTATGCTATAAAATGGCTCCCCTGGGTCCCAGAGGCACCAAATTGGGTGGCTAGCTTCTTTGGAGTTTTCCCTGTAAGCCAGGCATGTCCAAACCTTGGCCCTCCTAATGCTTTGGATCACAACTCCAAGAATTCCAAGCCTGTATTTCCAATGGCAAAGGACTGTGGGAGTTGTGGTCCAAAACATCTGGAGGGCTGGAGGAGGGCTGGGGCAAGTGCTGAAATGATTCCATTCTGTTCTGCTTTTCTCTAAAGGAAGTGTTGTTAAGAGCCTTGTGGCGCAGTAGTTCAATGCCAGTAGCAGGGTCATGGTTGACTCAGCCTTGCTAGTACTTGGATGAGTGACCACCAGAGAATACCAGGTGCTGTAGGTGCCTGGATTAGGAACTAGCAAGTTACTCTGGTATCCCTGACGAGAAAAACTCCATGGGCATGAGGTCATGAATGGTTGGCCATGACTGTTAATAAAATAAGAAAAAGTTGCTAATATTTTGAGGGCAATACCCTCTTTTTCAAAGCTGTACCAAAAGTTCAAGCATGACAGAAGCTGGATTTGCCAGGAGTTAGTTCTTAAATGTAAGATAAGATAAGATAAGATAAATCTTTATTAATCCCACATCAGGGAAATTTACTTGTTATACAGCTCCCAATAAGATAAATCTTTATTAATCCCACATCAGGGAAATTTACCTGTTATACAGCTCCCAATGTAAAGAACAAGCAAAGAAGGATAGGGGTTCTTGGCAAATTCAGGTAGGAAGCCAAGATGTCTGTGAAGAATCATAGAATCCTAGAGTTGGAAGAGACATCAAGGGCCATCTAGTCCAACCACCTGCCATGCAGGAACCCTCATCACAGTATTTCCAACAGTTGGCTATATAGCCTTTGCTTAAAAAACACTTTCCAGGATCTTTCCAGAAATTGAAGTCAAGCTGACTGTGCGGTAAATATTTGGGTCCTCTTTCCCCCCCTTTTTGAAGATGGGGACAACATTAGCCCTCCTCCAATCGATGGGGACTTCCCCTGTTCTACAGGACTTCTCAAAGATTATTGCCAATGGTTCTGAAATTACTTCTGCCAGTTCTTTTAATATCCTTGGGTGTAGTTCATCTGGCCCAGGAGAGTTAAATTTGTTTAATGTTTCCAGGTGTTTCTGTACTACCTCTCTACCTATTCTATGTTGCAATTCCAGTCCTACCTCATCTACTCTTTGTCCCAGCGGATCTCTTTCTTCACCTAATCTCATCTCATATTTGGTTTGTGTGGTGGCTCCATGGCTCTACTACTTGTTTTGTTTCAATTGGAAATCCTGAGATACCAAGGAAGAGCCACCCTCCTTACGTACCAAGAAGGAGACCAATCTGCTGGAAATACTGTGATGTGGATTCCTGCACGGCAGAGGGTTGGACTGCATGGCCCTGGAGATCTCTTCCAATCTCTTCCAATTTTATGATTCTATGAAATGGACCATCAACAGGAGCAATACAAGATTACAACCATTAGGCAATATCCTTTTTTTAATTTGATCCAATTGGGTATACCTAATGGATTTTTTTCTAAATTATACTCAAATACCCAGAAATTAAAATTCTGGATGAAACATTCCTTTATGCATTTTATATGTGAACCTAACTGTCTGGTCAGATTCCTGTAATGAATGTTGCATTGATGGAGACCAGTAGGGTCCATAACTTTCCCAAAGAACTTTCCCTACACCCAATATTGAGTGGAAACTCATCAGAGGGAGAGCCAACCTAGAAAGCACAGAAATTTCAGATGGAAAGAGCCATTAATCAGTGGAACAGCTAGCCTTCTGATGCTGTGGGTGCCCCATCACTGGAGGTTTTCAAGAAAAGACTGGGCAGCCATCTGTCCGGGATGATATGAGCTCTCCTGCCTTGGACAGGGGAGTTTGACTAGAAGACCTCCAAGGTCCCTTCCAACCCTACGATGATCCTATGATCCTATGATTCTATGACATGGATTAATAGTCTGCAACAATGCAGCTAAGCCATTATGGTCACCCAGATGCCCTTGAACCCCCTTTCACTTATTTAATTCCATGACAGGTCCCTGAATATTATTGATGCCGACATACACCTTACCTGGAGAACTCAGGAGCACCCATGAAAGTGCAGCAAGGCAAACAGTGGCTATCAGCATCTTTGAAATGTGAAATAAGAGTAGAAACAGAAGACTGGTTTAGAAAGTCCCTGAAAACTATGAGCGGAGCTCTTAATCCAGCCTGTGATCAGCTGACACAGAATTAATATCCCTCCCACATTAATATCCCTCCCACAAAGGGAACAAGGGCAGAAATCTTTGGTGCATAAATTCTCAATGGGACATGGTGTGCTGGAAGAGAGAAAACATTATATCCAACATTGTGTTTAGGGTTCATTGGCTTGGAAATGTGTCTTATTTAAAATTGCTTTAAGGGGTTTGTTGCTAATTATTGTATATACTCTAATATGTCTAGTTTTTCAACCCTAATTTTGAGTTGAAAAAAGGGGCCCTCAACTTATATTCGGGTCAATACTTTTAGCCACTGAGGCAAGTGCTTGGGTCGGTGGCTAAAAGTCATTTTAAATATTGTGTGCCGCTTCTCCTGACACACACACACCCCGTGTTGCGGGGCAGTGGTGTGCAATGTTTAAAATTACTTTTAGCTATGAGGTAAACACTTGCTTCAGTGGCTAAAAGTCAATTTAAACATCACACATTGCTTCTCCTGACTCCCTTCTGCATCACGGGGGAGCAGTGTGCTATGTTTAAAATGACTTTTAGCCACCGAGGAAAGTGCTTGCCTCAGTGGCTAAAAGTCATTTTAAACATCACACACTGCTCCCCCAGCTCACAAAGGAGGAGCTGCCAGGCCCTGCTGCATTTCCCACCCTAGACTTATGCTCGAGTCAATACGTTTCCCCCGTTTTGGGGGCTTAAATTAGGGGCCTTGACTAATACTTGGGTCAACTTATACTCGTATACGCAGTAATATTTTATTCCCAATTTTCCATTCAAGTCCAGTGCTGAGAACTGAACTGAGGAATGTCAGGCAAAAATGAAAGAAGCAAAACAAAAGAAAAAGAAAGAAAGACAAAAATGCATAGCACTTTAAAGATTATTGTATTTTAACGTGAGCTTCGGTGGACATGTCTATTTTGTCAGACATATGGAAACTGCATACTTACTTTTTTAAAAAGGTAAAGATTATTGCATTTTCCTGCACATGAGTGCTAGTTGTGTCCAACTCCAGGGGCAGTGCTCATCTCTGTTTTCAAGACAAAGAGCCAGTGTTGTGCAAGTCCGTGATCATGTGGCCAGCATGGCTGCATGGAACACTTCCCACTTTTATGGTGGTACCTATTTATCTGCTTGCATTTACATGCTCTCAAACTGCTAGGTTGGCAGGAACTGGGGTGAACAGCGGAAACTCACTCCACTGCATGGCACCCCGGATTCAAACCGCTAAGCTGCCAACTTTGCAGCCAACTGTTTCAGTGCTCTATTGCACTGAGCCACCATGCCCCTACTTACTTACTTAAGGGTAAACCCCTTTGGTGCATACATTCTAAAAGAGACATGGTATCCCAGATAGAGAAACCATGATAAACAAGAAAAGAAGCCCAGTTGCCATGACTCAACTTCCAGACATGATTATACTATTCTGCTAAGTAAGTTTTTTTTAGAGCTTCCTAGATGCCCTAAGCACATCTGATCTCGCCTGGTTTCGGAAGCTAAGCAGGGCCGGCCCTTGTTAGTACTTGGATGGGAGACCACCAGGTAATACCAAGTGCCTTAGAGTAGGAACTGGCAAACCACTCCAGTATTCCTTCCAAGAAAACTCAATGGACATGGGGTGGCAAAGAGTACAAAAGTACATTTTTAGTTTTCATTGGTGACCCTTTCTGGAGTTTTCTAGTAGAGAATACGAAGGAGTGGTTTATCATTCATTTCTTCTGATGGCACCCTAGGACTGTGAAGGTCAGCTAAGGTCACACCAGATTGCTTTAGTCACAGGAGGCAGAGGAGAATCAAACTTCCAACCTCTGGCTTTGCAACGAGATTTTTAAACACTGGGCTATCCCACCCAGCTTTGCGACAAGTGCTGCTTGAATAGTTTTTCATTTCTTGAAGTAACCCTATCTTCTGCTGATTTCCTTATTGTAATGAAGAATGAATCAGTCCATAAATGTCAGGTATTAGTTAGTGAAATACAGTACCCCCCCGCCGATTGTGGGGGTTAGGGACCCACCCCACCCGCGATCCATGAAAATCTGTGATATGCGGAAACGGGTGGGGGCGGTGGGTGGAGGGCGATTGTGCGCCTGTCAGAGAAGTCTTGGGGCAGTGCGTGCCAGCGGCGGCAGGGGGGATCTGACCTCCCCCCGCTGCCCGCCCGTGCCACCCAAGACTTCTTGTCCGGAGCCGTCTCAGTTGAAATGCATTGCCGATGCATTTCAATGGAGAAAATTTTCCTTATTGGAAAACATTGGCTCAATGCTTTCCAATGGGGAAATTTTCTCCATTGAAATCCATTGACTCAATGCATTTCAATGGAGATTGTGCCCCTCCTCCCGGTCGCCCTCCCACGCACCCCCGAGGCTTCTCAGAGGGGGGCGGGGGCGGCGCGGAGCAACCCAATTGCCCCCTGCCACCCCCTGTGTGGCTCCAAGGCTTCTCGAAGGGCCCGGGGTGGCATAGAGTGACCCAATTGCCCCCTGCCGCCCCCTGCGCGGCTCCAATGCTTCTCGGAGGGGCCCAGGGGCGCGGCGGGGGGTGCGGCGGGGGGCGGGCCCAGGGGGCAGCGCGGAGAGACCCGATCGCTCCCCGCTGCCCTCCTGCACAGCTCCGAGGCTTCTCAGAGGGGCCCACAAGGGTGGCAGGGAGCAATGTGATCGCCCCCTGCCACCCCCGCGTGCCCCTGAGGCTTCTCGGAGATGTGAGGGGTGGCGGCGAGTGACCCGATCGCCCCCCCACTGCCCCCCCACGGTGCAGGTGCTACGATCCCACAATGCAGTGGGACTGCAGTACCTGAACTGCGAAATGGCAGTTGGTGACTGTGTAAATATATACACAGTATATATATATACCTGAACTGTGAAATGGCGGGGGGTGACTGTGTATATATATATATACTGTGTGTATATTGGGTGTTTTATATGTATTTCATATGTATTTAATTGATTTAAAGATGGAGTCTGTAAAAAGTGCAAAGTCATAGTGACTCAGTGTATAGTTTTTTCAAATGGAGCACAGGTTTAAAGAATTAACATAATGAATTTTGGCTGATGCAAGAGGTTGCAATAGCTATGATGTAATATAATTTATGATTGGACAGATATGTGTATAAAATGCTCTGTAAATCACTGTTCATTGGGCATTCTGTGAGTAAAGGCACCCACTTTGTTTCTCTGTTATATATTTTGTCCATGTACTGTATGCTATTATGCTGTTATGCTGTTGAATTTTGTATTAATGTACTAATGTGATTTTTCCCTCTATGCTTTGTTGAACTCTGTAGAAGTTCTGTGACGCTGTGATATATTTTGTACATTTATAATATAGCTGTTTGGTTTTAAGAAAAGTCTGTCTCTGTCTCTAACAATTCATTCACTCTTTAAGTATTGCTTCTGCTGGCTGATTAAATAGCACATACTCTGAAAATAAAACTTTGATCTCAGTATATTGGGCATAGGAATCTATCAGCATATATTTCCCAGTGAGAAAATGAAATGAGAGGGGATTCTTCTGTTCCAACAGCAATATTTCTCTTTGCTAAGGCTGCGTTCTGTTTGTTAGTTTCATAGAATCATAGAAGCATTGAGTTGGAAGATTGAGTACTAATGGCAATCCAACCCCAAGTCTAATTTTCTCCTGAATACCTTCAGTTTTGGAGCGCTTGCCACCTCCCATTGGTGTTGGTTCTATTGTCAAAGTGCTCTAGCACTTAAGAAGTCCCCCTGCCCAATATTTGGCCAAAAACTGGTTCATATTGCTTGAGCCCACACAGGCATGATCGAGAACAGATCCTGCCCCGCCTCTGTAGGGCTCTGTAAGACCTTTCAAGTACAGTGGACCCTCATATAACAAATGGTTTGTATAACATAAAATTTGTACAACATAAAAAATTTCGGAGATAATTGCTTAACATAATCGCCTATGGGGAGAATCCGTACAACAGAAAAATGGGATTACTCCGTTTTCAATGCATTCCTATGGGAAATTTGTATAAAGGAAAATTTGCTTAACATAATTTCATTTGGAATGAATTAATTCCTTTATACAAGGTACCACTGTATTTGAAATAGGCAATCATATCTCTTCCGCCACCCCCAGTCTTCTTTTCCCCACGCTAAATGTGTCCAGTTATTTCCATCTTTCCTACTAAAGGTTTGGTTTCCAGTCCCCTGACCGTCCTTGCTCCCTCCTTTGAACTTGACCCAGTTTGATGACATGGCTGTCCATGTCATCTTGCAGGACCCCTCAAATGTTTCCGGGTCATTTTCCCATCAAAAGAAAAGGCAAATCTGTACCGAATTGTTACAATTTCTGCACAAAATGACTCTTTTCCTAAATCATTACTTATTTTTTTCTTGCTGTAAAAGTACATAAGTGCATAAGAAGAGCCATGCTGGAGCAGGCCAAAGGCCCATCTAGTCCAGCTTCCTGTATCTCCCAGTGGTCCCACCAAATGCCTCTGGGAGCACACAAAACTAGATATTTATCTCCTGATACCAGTCCCCTGCATCTGGGCTGTGAAGTACCCTGGTTTTAAGCCTGGAGATTATACATTCCCATCATGGTTTGTAACTTGTGATGGACTTTTCCTCCAGGAACCTGTCCAATCCTCTTTTCAAAGCATCCAGGCCAGATGCCATCATCACATCCTGTGGCAGTGAGTTCCACAGACTAACAAAACAGTAGAAAGGTTTGAATGTTTTCTCCCCTCTGGCTGCAAGTACAGGATTTTATCTGCATTTTATTATATTTTATTTTTCATTTTGTGATGTTTCTTAAAGAAACAACCCCCCCCAATGTTTTACATAACACAACACTTTGTACAGAGCATCAAGATATGTTTATTAAGATCTCACTCATCTTTTAAAAATACTTGCAAAATACTTTCGCTGTTTCTATGCTGTCTTTCTTCTGTACTGCCACCATGTTTTAGATGCCAAAGAGCAAGACGCCCGAGAAATGGACTCCTTCTATATCCCCAGTTTTCTAATCGCGCAGGAATTTGCTGAAAGAAAGCAGAATTGTTTAGAAATGCATTGGTTTCCTTCATTAGTTGTGGGTGGGTGATTTTTCTGTCTGTTTCTGCAATGAAATCGGACCCTTGTATCCACTGGATCAGCATCTGCAGGTTCACTTATCTGGTCTAAAACAAGAGAAAAATATTTCTACAATGTTACAGACAGAACTGGCCAAAAGAGGCAGCATACTTACTGCTCTCAGCTTTTAAAGGCTTTTAGATTACAGTGGTACCTTGGTTTACGAGCACTATCCGTTCCAGAAGCGTGCTTGTACACCACAATACTCATATATCAAAGCAAATTTCCCCATAGGAAATAATGGGAACTTAGCTGATTCATTCTGGAGACTCGGTTTCCATTATTTACTATGGAGAAATTTGCTTTGGCTGGGAGCCACAGCGGCCTCTGGAACTGACCCAGACCCAACACTGTCCAGGGTGCATTACAGAGACAGAGGATAGATGTTCTGAACTAGCATGGCATGCTGTGGAGGCAGTGGAGGGGCACCACCGGGCCCGGGGCAAGATCCGGAGGCTACTTCTGGTCCGCCGGAGCTCACTTCCAATCAGCACCATGCCTGGTGCAGGCCCATCGGATACCCCAGAGGCCTGTTCCAGGCACTGGAGGGCCCGGGGCCAAGCCCTGGAGGCCACCTCCAGTCAGGAGGAGTAAGAGGAAGAGTTGAGCCAAGATATTGCTTGCAAAGTGAAACACTTGCAAACCAAGTTACTCATAAACCAAGGTACCACTGTATGTAAGCTGCCTTGGATCCTTTTGAGGAGAAAGGTGGGATAGAAATATTTTAAATAAATGTGGTAAATTAGACTAGACCAGGTCCATTGACTAAATGAGGATATAATGATGCAGCTCCTCCCTAAATTCCATTGCTTCAAATGGGTCATTTTTACCTGCAAAATGCCATGATACATCTGTGAAGATTCTCAGTCATCCAGGTGACTTTATCTGGAAGTTAAGCCATGGCAACTGGACTTCTTTTCTTGAGAGACTGAAACGTTTCGCTGCTCATCCAAACAGCTTTGACAGCCTGAGGACAGCTAGTTGCGAGTCCTCCATTTTATAGTTCACTTTGACCTCATGTCACTCTGGTCTGAAATAGGCTCATAAGATGAACAATGGCCTGAGCAGGCTCATTAGGTGGACAATAGCCTCAATAGGCTCATTCAGTGAACAATGGCCTAAGATACTGAAACCCACAAAGTAAGGGTCTTTCGCTATGGCCATGGTGGTGGAGGTTTGACGTACCCTTGATTTGCCTGGGGATTGTCAAAATAACTGCCTGATAGGTAGCGATGGGCATGAAATTTCATTTCATTTATTTTGTTTTGTTACAGAACGAAACAAAAGACGAAGTGCCCTTTAAAAATGAAACAAAATGAAACAGAATTTTTCATTTTGTTCCGTTTTGGTTTTGTTTATTATTTATTTTAACAAGTGCAGATCTGGGCGCTTGTCAAAAGAAATAATAAAAATAAGTGCCGACCAGCTGGTCCTTTGAGCCAGTTCGTCGACTCTACAGTAAAAAAAATGGTCCGACCAGCCCGCGGGCCACCTGGTCGGCGCTAGACTAAAAAAAAAAGAAAAGAAAAAGAAAAAAAGGACTGACCAGCCCACCAACCACCTGGTCAGCGCTAGACTAAAACAAAATAAAGTGCCAACCAGCCTGTGAGCCACCTGGTCTGCGCTAGATAAAAGAAAAGAAAAAACTGCCAACCAGCCCATGGGCCAGCTGGTTGGCGCTAGGTAAAAGAAGAAAAGGCTCCGACTAGCAGGGCTGGTTGGCTGTAAGGAAACGTTAAAAAAGAAACAAAACAAAGAATGAAACACTTTTTTAAAAAATGATTGTTTCATTCCATCTGAAACATATTAGAAAAAAGCAAAAACAAAAAAATTGAAACGAAATGCCCATCTCTACTGATAGGTAACAGATATAGACTATGCCTGTGCCTCACCTCTGTTGAGAGAGGTATGCCATGTTGAGAGAGATGCTATCCTAAGGGAACTTGTGGTATGGGCAGGCCCATTTGAATCAGTGGAGCTCTGGAGTTGCTGACCAAATGCAGTGTCTCCAAGGGATGGAGGATCCTGTAAAGCCTTATTCCCCAATCCATGCGTATCAAACGGTCCACTTGCTGTTAATCAATACACTATTGAGTCATACATATCTAGCATACTTCTCTCTCAGTATCCATATACTTAACTTGTACTCAGTGGATACTGTTTACAGGCAAATAGCATCTCACCATCAGAGCATGTACAATAGAGCAGCATTTTGTACAGGGACACATACTTTCTTCATCATAATCAGTAATGCCATTGGATGTATGATGCAAAGGGGAGAATGGCTGCCATGTATAGCTTGTATACCCTGTCATACTGTGAATATTTATTTATTCTATTTTATTTTAGTGTATATTCACCCCACTTTTCTCCTTGGGAAAGGACCCAAGGCAGCTTAGAGTAATGAGGGATAATATACAGTCCAGTACAATTAAGACATGTTCAAGTATTTGAGAACAAGGAATTGAGGGACATCTTACACTAGCATTATTAGACAACATTACATTAAAGCAACACGGTTATAAGTAGTCATAAACACAAAGTCTATGTGAACCTCTTGATTCATATAAAAGACACATAATAGGCAGTCCATCATTCAGGGAAAGCTTGCCTGAAGAGAAAGGTCTTTGCCTGTTTTCAGAAGGACAACAGAGATGAGGCAGCCCTGGCCTCTAGTGGGATGGAGTTCCAGAGTCTGGGAGCAGCACTCAAGAAGGCCATTTCATGGGTTCCCACGAGAGGTACCTGTGAGGGTGGTGAGATGGAGAGAAGGGCCAATCCTCATTCAGACTTGTATCACCTGCCCCCAATCCAGGATGGAGCCAACTCAAAATCATGTCCGTTGCCACTGATGGTTGAATTAGCAGGCATTCCCTCAAGTGTAAATCTAGCATCCACCCATTAAAATGGGGTTTTAGCTGGTCTGCTCGCCAATAACATGATAGGTTTCAATTATATGTTATTTTCATGTCATTTTAATTTTATTTTCATTGTATTACGGTATTACTATGATTTTATTTTTATTTTTATTGTACAAATTGCATGGGTTTGGTCTTTATTGTTTTGTACTGATAAATTGTTGTTAACCGTCCAGAGTGGCGGTTTAAAAAAATCAGTAAATAAATAAATAAATAAATAAATAAATAAATAAATAAAAATAGAATGACCCCCTTTGCCTCTATTTAGGAAAATTTGGACATTGTTCTATCAAATTTTCAGCAGACCCTACTGTAATTTGAAACGTTGAGGGGGTAGAACATTCTCACACTACTCCCATGCTTCATCCTGTGTTCACCAGGACAGGGAGTGACTTATGTTAACCAGCAGAAATTCAGCCAATATTTTAAACTATATTTACATTGCATTCACCTTTGTGGGGGGGGGGGGTCTGAGGGAGCACTACAGGAGTTAAAAATGACCTATATTTATATTTGAGATTTTATTTGCTTGCCGTTGCTTTCTTTCGAGCACCATAAAGTGGAAGCAAGATGAACGCAATGTAACATAAACTCAAAAGTTGCCCTGGAACATACTTTTCAAGTTTAGAATAAGCTTGGCAGCAATGGAAAAGGTACAGCTTTCCAGAGCATACATTTTTTTTGTTTTTGTTTTTTTGTTTTTTTACAACCTCACACGCTTCCTGGAGAATGATGGACTGGGTCCCTGTTAATCCATCTGAATTCCAACAGAATCATTCCTCTCTGATTAGTGCTTCCACCCCCTTCTATCCTGTTGAAGTCTGTTGCTCAAAAGCAGTAATGTTGGACAGTTTGCTGTTTGATATGTTCTGTAAGAAAATATTGTTTTGTTTATTCTTTCTCCATTATTGAGACTGTAAGCGCCAGTTAATGAAAAAAGGAGTGGACTGCTTTGGGGAAATTGAAGCTCTTCTGGTTTGTGAACTCTTGCACTTTTGTTGTGCAGCTTGAGGAATTTAACTATAAATTCAAAATTGCAGCAGTGACTCTTATTATCTTTATTGGATCTGGAGGCTGGGACCAATGAGAACTGCAATCAGATCACAATTAGAAGGTCATTGCTTTCCCTTCTCTGGCATATATGGTATTTATAGTTTACCTTTTACAGCAAGGCTGTCCAGCGGCACATTCTCCAAGAACGTGGAAGTTCTCCCCACACGTACCATCAGTACAAAACCCCTTGGAGACACTTTGACATTGAGCAGGGTTTGTCACATAAGCTGTGTATCCTGTTGACAGGAAAAGGCCGTCTATCAGTTAGCAAAATAATGCTGCAAATATGACAAAATTTCAACATTTTCTCCTGGGAATGAACTTTCGTATTTTCGACCACAGTTCTTATCATAGATCAGCAATATTTTTTAAAAAAATAATAAGAAGTATAATTCCAAGAAAATGTGAGTACATTTTTTATTCTTTCTCTTACAAAAATATCAGAGATAGATATTGAGATTTTACATGCCAGTTAACAAGAAAGGGATGGGCTCGAGTGAACTTCTAGCTATTAAACTTGGTGGATCTCTCTGCTTCTACTATGTGACCAACAAAAAAAACCCCCAAAACTATGAGAAGTTCAAAACTTTTCAGCAGAGATGACCATTTTCTAGCCTCTGGGCAAAGTGAATATGAATATGAAAAATGAATGTAGAAAAGTATTTACCGTAACCCTTTCAAGTGTTTGTAGATATTGGCTGGAAGTTATGACTGCAGAGATTTCTGGGGGAATCACACCAAGGCTGACCACAAGCTTGATTGTGCAACCAGTTGGCAATTAAATGTGCAACCAACTACATATTTGGCCACACAACAGTGTGTGCCCTGACTGCCCACTGACAGTGCAGTCGACTGGTGAATTGACTGCAAAACTGGGTCCATGGAACAGGTCTCTGAACATGACTTCCAGTTTTGTGCACATTTTGCAGTGAGTTGCACATCTTCATGGTATGCAGGCATAGCTATGCAACAGGATTTAAGTCATTATGTGAACAGATCAAGGGCATTATGCAAAGACACTGAGAGACAGGAAAGGTCTATGATAGAAGGTACGAACACAAGAAAGATGGGGAACAATTACATGACAGATTGGTTTGGGTATTTTTTTAAAAAATATGGCACTATTGACATGCTTAACAACAACAACAGCTACAACAACATGGGGTAAACAAAGTGTCATACTTGGCACAATGATTTACATAATCCCTCCACTCAGGTTTTCTAGCTGCACAGCTGTGGATAAGAAACCGCTCCAGAGGGTTATTACCACAGCTTAGGACAGTGATGGTGAACCTTTTAGAGACCACATGCCCAAACTGCGATTCAAAACCCAGTAATTGTTCGCAAAGTGCCAATACAGCCATTTAACCTGAATACAGGTGGCTGTGAAGGGGCGATGTTGGGTGCCCACAGAAAGGGCTCCGAGTGCCACCTTTGGCACCCATGTCATAGGTTAGCCAACACTAGCCTAGGAGATTATTGGCCATGTTCTCCCATCTTTGGAAGAACTATATAGTTCCCATTGTCTTAAAAAGGCAAGAAACATTTTACAGGATGCATCCCAGCCCGGGCATTGTTTCTTTGCATTGCTGCCATCAGGCAGGAGATATAGGACAATTAAAACAAGAACAAACAGGTTAAAATAGTTTTTATCGATGAGTTATAATCACCTTGAATGCTGCTAACATTTGAGTGTAATTTGACAGAGTTGTGATGGATGAATGTGTGAGTTATAAATTCTCTTTTAGTTATATTTCTACTTGGGATTAATTTTGTTGTACAGCGTACAATGATAATAAAGTTATACAGTAAACCCCTGCCTCTTGCGGGGTTTAGGGACCCACCCAACCCGCGACAACTGAAAATCTGTGATATGCGAATGTGGGTCGGGTGGGGCCTGGGGGGCGGTGGGTGATCAGATCCCCCTGCTGCCACCGCCGCACGCTGGTTTGAGAAGTCTTGGGGCAGTGCATGCCGACAGCCTTGCAAGATCTGATAGCCCACCGCCACCCGCCACCTGCCTGCGTGGCCCCGAGGCTTCTTGGAGGAGCATGGGCCAGCAGCGATGGGAGATCGGATCCAGGGTTGGGGAAGGGGGGGAAGGTTTTAAAAGACTGGGCTTTTAAACCTTCCCCCCCTTCCCCACACCCAGGGCTCCAGCTCATTGGCACTGAGGTGGGGAAATAAAGGTTTTCTCCCCAACCCAGTGCTAATCAGCTGGAGCCAGGGCAGGTACTGCGATCCTGCGATATAGCTTCTGCATTATTAGAGCTGCGAATCAGCCTCGAAACAGGTTTGAATTTTATGCACAACACATTAGGTGGATAAATTTTTCCCACATTAACATTTAGTACACCTTAAATAAATGTTCTCTAATTTGATTAATTCTATCTTAAATTCTGCAGTACAGATTCATTGTTCCAAACTGTCTTTGTTGTAATTACACAGTACATATTATGGTTGAACAAAACTCAACTCCTCACTAAGCAGAGCAAAACACCAATCAATACATAGTGATCAGAAATAAATTACTCTTTTATTTTACTCTTTGTTGTCTAGTGACATGTCTATATACTTGATGGACCTTTTCTACCAATAAAAATTAGAGTAAAATATGGGAGATCATTTACCTCCCATTCAGAGAACCATTCTAGAGTTCCCTCCAAGTCTGAAAGACGTATTCTCAGAGACTACAGTGAGCAGCAATTCATGATGGGAAAGTCTTGATTTATGGTGCTCTAGGATTTCCTCCTTTGAGACGCAGAAGACTTGAGGAAACTGCATTGTGCAGTTTAGGAGGTCAAGGTGAGCTGCCCAGAGACCTTTGGGTTGTGGAATGCATATAAATTGTATAAATAAATAAATAAATAAATAAATAAATAAATAAATAAATAAATATCCAGTTAAGTCTGTCCAATGCAAGCATTCACCAAAGCGGACACAAAATCAGTACAATTTAGTAACACACTTCTCTCTCTCTCTCTCTCTCTCTCTTTCTCTCTCTCTCTCTCTTCAACTTGAAAATCCAAAAAAGATAAGTGTTTCCATCTAGTTTGTACTTCACCCCTTGAGTTTTTTCATGTATTCAACCTCACACATGACATTCCTTTTATTATTATATATATAAGCCAGCTCCTTGTTCCCCTTTATTTGCAAATGCTATATTTACCAGGATCGGGCATGAAAATCCATAACACAGCAGTCATACAAAGGTAAAGAGTCTTCATGGCTATAGGTTGATGGGGAAGCCAAGTAGTGTGGAAAGGAAAGATCCCAAACTAGAATGACACCAGAAGCCAAAGAGTGGGTCCTCCGATCAGAGTTGTGATAAAAAGTGCATTTTTATAATGGGCTGAAACATGTAGGTGGAAGTTCTTGAATCAAAGTATTTCTTGAGAGGAGTTTGTCTTTACAAAGGAGGTAGTGGCAGGACATTCCATCCAGTACATCGTGAACCTCAGAGGAAGGCGGTGGTTATGCTAGCTATGGTCCATGGCATTCTTTGCATGGATGGCTTCACATGCTGAGCCTACGTGGACCCACACCAAGATGAACTTGAGGAAAGCGGTGGGTGGCTTAAACCGCATGAACCAGGATGGGACATTTCATTTCCTCAGGAACAATATGAAACCACTTTTCAAATATTTGAAGGGTACTCATACAGAGGGGGCATGGTGGCTCAGCAGACTAAGGCTCTGAAAGCTGTTGACTGCAAAGTTGGCAGCTTGGTGGTTCGAATCCTGGGTGCCATGCAGTGGAGCGAGTTCCTGCTGATAATCCCAGCTCCTGCCAACCTAGCAGTTTGACAGCATGTAAATGCAAGTGGATAAATAGGTACCTCCATAAAAAAGCGGGAAGGTAAAACAATGTTTCCTTGCAGCCATGCCGGCCACGTAGGCATGAACTTGCACAACAGTGCCTCTTTGGCTTGAATACGGAGATGAGCACCGCCCCTAGAGTCTGACATGACTAGCACGCATGTGTGGGGTGGAAAACCTTTACCTTTACATACAGAGGAGGAGCAGGATCTGTTTTCGGTCACCCCAAAGTGTAGGACTCATGACAATGGGCTCAAGTCAAGAGAAAACTTCCTAACTATAAAGGTGGTTACTTCATGTCCATTTTGTCTCTGTTAGTTTGGTGCTTAGGAGCGGTACAAAAAATGTTACTTCACATCCATCATGCAACTACTGAAATTTGTCTCGACCGCACCCCTGGAATGAGTGCTAAGCACAACAATACTGTTCCTGGTGCTGGGGTAGGGTTTTCCCTTGTCACTCTTTGTTCCCACATTCTGTTCTGAGTGTTCTGAGACAAGACACTCTATAGTAAAGACTGTCATGCAACAAAACATTCGTTTCTCTCAGAAAACTGTTTCTGGGTTTTGTTTTGTTTTGTTTTTGTTTTTGTTTTTGGACTTTTCAGAAGTGAAATATCAAAAAAAGAATTTTAAGCCCCCTCCCAAAAAGCAAAAAGGAATCTAGACAAATACAAGTGTTTGTCACGGTACAAGACCGTGAGGTAACACTTGTCATGAGACAAGTTTTCACAACCATGGGAACACTGAAAAAAGGGACAAAACCATGTGACCACGACCAACGCTGTCACGGTACAAAACTAGTTGCGGAACAAAGGACCTGAAGTAACTGCCTATTAGAGCAATACAATAATGGACCCAATGACCTCAAGAGGTGGTGGGTGCTCTAACACTAGAGGCATTCAAAAGAAATTTGGACAACAGTCTGGCAGATACCCTTTGGTTTGTATTCCTGTATGGAGCAGGGGGTTGTACTTGATGGTCTTATAGTCCCTTTCCAACGTTACTATTCTATGATTCTTCGAAGGTCACATTTTGTTAGAGAATCCACACACAACTAGATCTCCAGTACAGACCATTTAGTTACTGTGGTCACTGGGCGTGTGATAAACAAAATCACTTTATCTTAACCACTTCCCACATATTTTTTTTTAAAATGTGAATTTACAATTGTTCGAACACATTTATTGCTTATTGCCAAAATGATACCTTTTGTGTGTGTCTCAGTGTAATGTATTGTGGCAATCTGATATGGTGAATCCAGTCTTTGAAGGATTACACCCACTAAGTGCATTAATGGTTGGCTTGGTTTCTTAACAAGACATCCCAGCCTTTGCACTACTTATTTATCAGAGCTGGATAAAGTTTGGCCCAAGAGCCTAAAAGCAGACCTTCTACATACAGAGGGGCCCATGTTCCTCACATGTTTTAATATTTAAATATTGCTGGGGAAAGTTTTATTTTGGTTATATATTCTATATTTTTGTCATATTGATAGCAATGCCCCGGGATACCTTGCCGCGGTTTTGGGGAGCCGAGAGATGAAAGACACGCCAAAGTTCAAAGAACGGAGAAAGGCTTTAATACGATCGCTGCAGCGGGCACCCAGCCGAATACAGTCGGAAAAACTGGGGCAACAGACAACGAAATCTTAAAGTTTTTATAAGAATTCTATCCGCTCACAGCCCCTCCTTTATCTGAATCAACAAGGATGCAGCTGCGAGCCATAAATCGAGCAAGAAACAACAAAGAAAGTACAAAGGGATACATAGTTTACACATTGTTACAAATCAATTTTGAAAGGAAATTGATAGGGGAAGACATTCATCTTGCGCTTTGGCGCCACCTGTCTTGTAGTTCTCGGAACTCCGCGCCGCTGCAGGACGGGAGTGTTTGACAGCTCAACGATATATCGATATTTCGAAGGCTCCTGGCTTATCTCAGGCACAGATGCCCCCGCTAATGGTCTTCTGACACAGATAAGTGTTTATTTATACACTTATTTATGGCAGTGCCTAACAGGACACACATTCAGGGTGGAAAGTAGGCTTTACATTACACTTCGGTGGGGGGGGGGGAAAGGTGAAACAAGGGACACGGAAGAGAGAAAGAGAACTGAAGCGCTGCCATTTTAAAATATATAAACAGCAGTTATAGGCTTTATTAAAATATTATTCCTATCAATATTGGTGTGTGTTTTGATTAATATTTTCCTTTCCTTTACAGTATTTTGTTGTTTTATGTTTTTCTTGTATTGTAGTTTTATAATATTTAATTTTTTTTTAAAATTAAAAAGTCAACACATGACTTCTAGGTGGTATGGGAGAAGATATTGTTATAATTTGCCCATCAGTGACCTTGTCCCCTAGAGACAATACTTTTTTAATAAAGGGGGGGGACCCTAAAGGGTGCAAAAAAGGTTTCAGAAAGCCTAAGTAGAAGAACCACAAGTAGAAGTCTTTTCTATAATAAATATTTTCAGTCAGGTGAGACACAGATATGGAGGTGGGCCCACAAGGGCCACGGATGGATGGATGTGGGCATTGCAATTACCAACTCTGTTTTATATGCCAGACACCAATTTGAATAGAGGCAGTATAGTGTAGCAGTTGGAGAGTGTAACACGGATTGTGGAGGGTCAAGTTAAAATCCCAGGTTATTGTCTGCCTAACAAGCCTATTCAGGCCACTGTCCATCTTAGGAGCCTATTTCAAACCAGGGTGGCATGAGGTCAAAGTGAACTATAAAATGGAGGACTCACAACTAGCTTCCTCAGACTGATGAATCTCTTAAGAAAAGAATTCCAGTTGCCATGGACTCAGCTTACAGATAAACTCACCTGGATGACTGAGAATCTTCACAGACAGGTTAAAGCATGATTCTGTTTGAAAACCCTTTTCACTGTAGCCAAAGTCAACCAAATGATTCATTCTATGTACAGTAAACCCCCACCCCCTTTTGCAGGGGTTAGGGACCCACCCGACCGCGATGACTGAAAATCTGTGATATGCTGATGCAGGTCGGGTGGGGCGGTGGTGCCACCCCTGCTTCCCATGCTGCTAGAAGACTTTTGTAAAAGCCTTCCAGCAGCCCGTGCAAGGGCAGTGGATGATCTGATCCACCGTGCTTGCTGCAGGACCTTTCCATCCCCAGCCAGTGCCAAGATTGGTGCTGGCTTGGGGCCAGTACTCCCCCGCAATCTCCTTTGAAATGCATTGGCTCAATGCATTTCAATGGAGATAGCCCGGGACTGGAAGGGATTTTAAAACGGATGCACCATTTCTCCAGAGCCCCCATGGGGGGAGGGGGAAGCGGTGCGCCCATTTTAAAATCATTTCCAACTTCTTCCAGCAGCCCGGGCGAGCGACGGAGGGGGTTTGGTCAGTCTTGGGGAAGGGAAAACAGGCTTTTAAAACCTTTCCCCCCCCTTCCCCACACTCCGGGCTCCAGCTCATTGGGGCTGGAGTGGAGAGACAAAGGTTTTCCTCCCCCACCCTAGCACTAACCAGCTGGATCCTCAGCATGTACTGCAGTCTGTGGTACTGCAGGACCGCAGTACATGAACCGTGAAATGGCAGCAGTTTTCTGCTATGCTGTCACAAAGAGCCATCATAAGAACATAAGAAGAGTCCTGCTGGATCAGACCAAAGGCGCATCTAGTCCAGCTTCCTATACCTCACAGTGGCCCCACCAAATGTGTCTGTGAGTGCATGAGACTAGATCTCTGTCTCCTGATACCATTCCCCTGCATCTGGCCCTTGAAATACCCTGGTTTTAAGCCTGGAGATTACACATCTCCATCATGGTTTGTAACTTGTGATGGACCTTTCCTCCAGGTTTCCCAACCTTGTTCGTATCATGAAATTTCACTCTGATCTCAGGTTTTAACCCTGGGATATCATGAAATTGGGTGCTGTTGACCTGCCAGTGCTATGATCTAGAATCTTAGAAATAGTCTTACTAATAAACACACCACACAACTTGCTGTGCCAATTTATTTTTATGTGTACATATCCACCAACACCATTTTATGGAGTCAAACATAGTAGGTACTTGTGAATTTCTTCTTGAAGCATTCCAACTTCAGAATTTGCAACATGAAGTTATAAAATCACAGTAGCCTAGTTTATAATTAAACGGCCATTTGCAGGACCACCCTCGAACACATACACCTCGCTTCCTTAAACACTCCTTCCGCTTTGCTGATTTGGAAACAGCTTCTGTAAACAGTGAGAAGTCAGTGACAAAGAAGTCAAAAAGAAAATTAGGTTCAACAGGCATGCTCCACCCAGCCTGCACAGTAGCAATGCAACTCTGTATTCATGCTGGATTAGTAAGCAAACTTCCATTCCTGTACTGGGAGAAAGGCATTACAATTGAATGCCCAGCTGATATGTTCATTTATTTTATTTATTTATTTTAGAGTATTTTTACCCTGCCTTTCTCCCTGGAATTTTGTTTTATTATATTAGAATAGAAGCATAGAATCATATAGTAAAGAAGCTGAGAATGGTCTATGATAAGGATGGGCATGAAACAGAAAAATAGCATTTTGTTTCATTCCGTTTCATCCCCACTGCATTTTGTTTTGTATCATTAGGTAACTTTTGTTTCCTAAAAAAGAAAAAATCATTACTTACAAAATGAACTGAAATGAAAGGAATCCCCTGCAGGACCAGCGCTCTAGCTGGTGCGGTGGTGGCGCTCAAAGCTTCTTCACCGCCGCCTCCCAGCTGTTTTTGACAGCTGACTGCTCCTTTCTCTCTTGCCACCCCCTGAGGGGAGGAGAAAGGAATAGGGGTGGTGGGGAGGCTGTTGAATCCCCCACCACACCAGCACTCTTACATATCCGGTGGGGATTTTAAAAAAACTCTAGCCAGCCACCCCGGGTGGGGGGGCTGGAGCCTTTTTTAAATCTCCCTCTCGCAACAACAAGAGGCTCGCTGTTGTGGGTGCATGAATTAAAAATTGCTCCACCGGACCCAAGGCTCCACTGGAGAAGTTTTAAACCCCCCTTGCTGTTTCAAGCAGGGGATTTATTTAAATTCCAGTGGAGCATTTTTTTAAAATTGCCTGTCCGCAACAGTGAGAGGCTTGCTGTTGGGGGGGGGGGAGGACTTTAACCAGGCTCTAGCATAGCTGTCCAAGGCTGGACCCTGGTTAAAATGCCCCCTGCCCCTCTCAACAGCTGGAGCCTGTTTAAAATGGCCTGCCTGCAACAGCAAAAGGCTCAGTGTTTGGGGTGGGCCATTTTAAAAAAGGCTCTAGCCCAGCTCTCAGTGCCTTGCTGGAGAATTCCCCACCACCTCTCAGCTGTTTTTTTTTTTTTTTTTTTTGACAGCTTGAGCTGCCCCTTGCCTTAAGCAGCCCCTTGCCTTAAGCAAGATCTGGTGGTAGCTTCCCGGTTCGGAGGAACCAAACCAAAAACAGTATTTCCCTTCCAGTTCAGACAGCACACTGTCCATGTTTTGCTTCATTTAATAACTTTTTGAAACCTTATGAAATGACAAAGCAGTGTTGTTTTTCGTAAAGTGTCAATCCCTAATCTATAACGCCATTGGGTCCGAATGCCTGCTTAGGGCAGGAAAATGACTATAATATCACAGAATAATAAAAATGGAATAAGGCCATTGAATCCAACCTATTTTTCCATTGTTTTCTGTCACCATATAGGCTTTTCTTAAACAAACAACTTTGTTTTAATTTCATAAAGAAGAATGTAACTTACCTGAATGATGGAACAACAAAATGAAAAGAATGGCTAAGAGAAGACATGCCTTCATACTTCCAAATTGGATGGAGTCTCAGCAATAACTGTATCAGGAAAAGGTTCAGAAATAATAAATGAAACATAAATCCTCAAACTGAAATGAATGAATGCTTAATAGTCCCTGTTTTGTGACTAGATTATTTTCAACAATGAAGAAGAAGAAGAAGAAGAAGATGATGATGATGATGATGATGATGATGATGATGATGATGATGATGATGATGATGATGATGATGTCATCAAGGTGCTCTAGGATTTCAGAATTGAATGCAGCAGACACCTTGCCCACAACACTCCAGACATTACAATAGTATAAAAAGCAAGAAAACAAAGTTTGAATCATTGATATGGCAATACTAGGAGATGCAAGAGTCAGCGATAAAGAGCAAGAACAGACAACCAAATATTGAGGCGTAGAAATCAAAATAGAAAAGCTATGAAATAAGAAAGCAAGATCAATACCAATAATAATAGGCACTTTGGGTGCAATCCCCAAAAAACTGGGTCAACATCTGAAGACCCTCGGCATTGACAAGATCAACATGGGTCAACTACAAATTGTGACATTATTAGGAACGGCATATATTCTATGAAGATATCTCCAGTCATCCTAGGCTCTTGGAAAGAGCTCGAGCATTGGAGAAGGCCAACTCCAGCTCAATACCCGGCAGCTGTGTTCACCAGAAGATAATAAGCAATGTCAAATTGATTCTGAGTTATGGTGACCCTTTCCAGTGTTTTCCAGGTACAGAATACTAAGAAGTGGTTTCCCATTCCCTTTTTCTGGGGTCATTTTGGGACTGTGCAGCTTGCCCAAGCCCACCCAGTCTGTCTCTGCTTCCAGGAGGCACAATGAGGAATCTAATTCTTGACCTCTGGCTGCCTAAGCCACCAAGTTATCCAGTCTTTTTCAATATAAGCATTAATTACCATGCAACTGGAACACTTTTGTTTCTCAATATCACCATGAGTAGGAGCAGCTATGTTGTAAACCCAACAGATTCCATCAAGGGAGGACTTAAGTGATGTATCCATGTGGAATGGAACAATGGTAACTTGCTAGACATACAGCAAAGTTAATCCATGTCCTTAAATTAATTTTAGCACCTCAACACATCTTTTTGAGTTGAAGAAACAGAACAAAAATATCCTAGACCTACTTTACTTCATGGAGCACAAATTAAGCAGTTGTATGTTGTTATTTGCCCCAGAGATGAGAAGCTTCCACAACTTCTGGTTGGATTTCCTTTATATGCTTTACTTTAGACTTCAAGTTACAGGGTGGCTATGTCCTTCTCTTAGAGCTATTTATAATGGTAACTAGGTGAGGAACAGCCCGCCTTTGCAAATACTTTGCTTATAACCAGTACTGCTGGAGTGCTGGATGTACCTTATCTCTTTTGTTCCTTAAAAACATTCTACTCGTTCTTCTAGTCTAGAATACTGTATCTGAATTCCACTCAGGAGATCTTGCTTAATTGCTTTGCTGCCTGTAGGTCTGCATTGGGTAAGAAACCCAACATCACATCTACTGGCAACATACATCTTGTTGTTGTTTTTTCTGACATGAATCACATTTCATTTTTAGAAGTAATAAAGGACCCATGTAATGTAATTCAGAGTTGTGAAGTGTTTTTTCTAAGCTTAAACAAAAATGTGATTTCTAAAGTGCTAGAGGACTTCCGTCGTAGATCTGTAATATTTAAAGAATGCAAATATGGCCAGAGCAGAACCAGCAAGTGGACTATGATTGGTTTAAGAATTCATGTGACTGCCTTCTTCCAGGCTGTGAACTGTCTGATCTACACACACACACACACACACACACACACACACACACAGAGAGAGAGAGAGAGAGAGAGAGAGAGAGAGAGAGAGAGAGAGACAGACAGACAGACAGAGACAGAGACAGAGACAGAGACAGAGACAGAGAGAGAGAGAGAGAGAGAGGATTTATCCATCTGAATGAGGCTGGTATTTTCCTTGGACTAAAAAATGTAGAATTAGAAGCAGAGAGAGGCCTAGCATCTTAGTAGACTATATGTAACTAAGAAGGGACACGTTTTATTAATTTTAAGTTAGAGTAAATATTATTGTGAAATCTGTGTAGTGAAATATATGCCTTAAAGCCTTATCTGTTACCTGTTTGATTTTTGTTTTGGTAAGTGTAATTCTTCTTCATAGCTAGGCTGGGAGAATGTGGAAAGAACTTGCTAAGTTTGAGCAAGGGTTATAAATCTCCAGGTGTCTGCTTTAAAAATCAGCTGAGAGTTGATTTATTGCAATATAGCCTGGGCAGAGAATGACCCCCACTTCTATGTATTCCAGTGCAAACCACAAAGAGCAATGCAGAATAAAATTATCAATATTCTCTTGAGCAACCTCCAGAGGTCCATGTCAACCTTTAAGTGCCCTGTGGAGCAGAGGAACAATGCACTCCATAGCGGCAGCCTAAGCTCCTTCATTTGAAGTCATGCTGTTGATGCTGGGGATGCCCTTCCCACCCTTCCCACCAACTGCAAAGGATGGGCACAGGCCCAGGAGGCAAAATGCAACCAAACATCTGCTCCCCAACAGTCATGTGAAACACTGTGAGAGTAAACTGGAAAGAAGGCTCTAAGAACAGCATTGACGTACCTGGGCTTGGGTCTCACTGTCCTTTTTCCAGGTGGGCAACTCCCAGCAGTGAGATCTCACTGCCCAACATCCACATCAATAAAGCCACACCCAACCAGCCTGCAGAAAAGAGGAGGAACATCCGGAGTCTGAGAAAAGTGTCCAAGTCCAAACAAACAAAAGTCCTACCAGAGAGGTATGCATGTGAGGTAAAGAGAATGAAGTTCTATTTTTTTAAAAAAAAATCACCTTTGTCTTCATTACATGGATGAGGTGGATTATATGGACCCATTTGATTTGGCTTTCAGCCTTGCTTTCAGATATTGGCAGCTCTGGTTGACATGATGGACATTCTCATTTTGAAACTGGAAGGGGGAATGTATATGCCATGGAGGGTGGTGGAGTATGGTGGAGTATGCTGCCATCGGTGGTGGAAGATGCTGCCACGGAGGGTGGTGGGGTCTCCTTCTTTGGAGGTTTTTAAGCAGAAGCTGGGTGGCCATCTGTAGGGAGTACTGTGATGGGGGTTCCTGCATGGCAGGGGATTAGAACGGATGGCCCTTGAGGTCTTTTCCAACTCTGTGATTCTATGATCTCTGTGTGTTCTGCTGGACTTTTCCATTGCTTTTCATACTGTTGACCATGATATCCTTCTGGGTCATCTCTCTGGGATTGGGATTGGAGCACTGTTTTTCAGTAGCCTCAGTTTTTTTTGGAGGAACAAGCTCGGAATGTGGTGCTGTGGAACTTCTGTATGATAGCTGTTGGCCAGCAACATAATTCCTTCTTCACCATCAGCTATTTAATGTATACATGGGAGCAGTGGAAAAATTGGTACAGCATTTTGAGTCTCAGTGCAATCTGTTTGTGGATGACACTCTCAACCCTATTTCTCCTTGCCATCCAGTTCAGTTCAAAGCAGCATCTGCTGTCATGAATAGAGTGGATGCATCCCACCAAGAGCAGCTGAATCCAAACAGGACAGGAGAACTTCTGGCCAGTCAAAAAAGCAGATCAAGTATCAGTACTCAGCTTGTCTCCGATGGGGTTACACTTGGGTTCAGCCATGCTTCTGGATTCATCACTGAACCTGAATGTCTAGGTCTTGCATTTGACCTGGAATGCATTCTTACACTAGTTAAATCTAATGTTTCAGCTATTCCCATTATTAGATTTATCAGATTTCACATGCCTGAGGGTATGACCTTACAAGAAGAGGTCAACAGACTCACACTATAGGCCCTGAGATTGAAGAGTTGGTCCATGGGTACCTTATGAGAACAACTCAAGTCATAATGTCATTGAAACTATGGGTCTTGGGGCAGAGATGGACATGGAAATGTCTCCCCTGGTATGTGATGCTTTCTGCCACATGAATGCCCATATATATGCCACTGGGACTGCAAGGCACATCCTTGATGGACAGAAGTAGGGATCTAAGGGGAGATATTTGGTATTGCTTTTGATCTGGGTTCTTTTGGGATGCTCCTTTTCTGATTTTGAGTTCTTTTAGATACACTGCCTTCTGGTAAGCCTGGAAATGCCAAAACCATTCCAGTTCTTTCATTTATGCCATAGGCTTAAACCAATTAGATCCTACCAAACCCTCGAATTATTTAAAAAAGAAACAGGGACAAGGCATCTGACATTCATTAATTCCAAAAGAGGGGAAAGTTAGCATTTATTATCAAATCACCATCCTCCTCGTGTGTTAATTTGTGACAAAAAACAGTACAGGTGAGAAAGAGAAATCATAACCGGGATCATATTCAAAATAAAACACACTCACTCACTAAAGGCAATATCATCAATCTCCCCAACCGAACCCAAACCCCCATATATAGGGGGTTAAAGAGAGAGATGTCCCTCCTACTGCTTCTATAGTTTGATCCAGCAGCATAGGCAGTACCCCAACAAGTGAAGGGTGGACAGAAGGCAACCCAGACAACAATAATGGAAGGCAATCCCTTTAAATTCCCTAAAGTAAAAGGCAAAAACATGGAGAGTCATCCAAAATCTGAATGCTTCAGTAACCTCTATTTCAGAATTCTGAATCTTTCATCATATTGGATGCTCTCCATCGTAAAGCAACAAAAAACCCTCCAAAAATGGAGTACCATCTTCCATGTTTTTCCTCATTCTGGTTAACGCAAAAGTCCCTTGTCAGAAGAGGTAAATGTATCCAGTACGCTACATCTTTTATAACACTGTGTAGTAGAGATGGGCATGAATCAAAAAAATTGTGTTTTGGTTTTTCGTTTGTCGTTGAGAGGTCCGTTTCATTTCATTTCCGTTTTTTGTGAATTTTTGGAGAAAAATTGTTTTCGTTTTTCATTTTTTCATTTTTCGTTTCTACCCGCTTTTTGCATGATTTTTAAAGCATTTCCGTGCAGGGGCATCCCCCAACGCCCCAGACCAGAGGGAAAACACTAAAAAAAATGATGCTGGCAGAGACACAGTATAGACTAGGTACGCAGGGAGGCTGCAAAGGCGTTGCCCAGGATGCAAGGCAGCCGTAGAGTGACTGCACTGCGGGGAAGGGGAGGGTACTCACCGAGAGGTATGCACGCATGCACACAGGGAGGCTGCAGGACTGAAGCTAGAGTTGCAGAGACACCAATCCCACCCTAACACCCACCGGGGACTGTAAGGAGGACGGGGGCTGCCACAGCTTTTTATGCCCTCTGTGGCTGCCAGATCTGCCCAGTCTGCAACCTGGGCATGCTATTGGTTGAAGTTGTCCAAATATTTACAAGATCCCATCACATGGCTTGCTCCCATGTTGTGGCTGGAGTGGCAACATCCATTTTGTCATCCTTAAAGGGAAAAGAAAAATACATTGCGATGGGAGAAGAAAAAAACAAACATTTTAAGGACCCCAACCCTCTGGTAGGTAATGATTTCAAATATTTATCACATTATCACTGCATTTTTATGGATGTCCAGGGCGTTTTAATACCCAAGAAATCAATATTAGTCATCTGGGAGCCATTTTGGGTTGATGTCCCCTAACTCTCCTTAAAGGAAAAAAAAAATACAGCGATCTGAGAAAAGACATAAATTCACGTTTTAAGGACCCCAAGCCCCCCGGTAGGTATCATCAGACAGTATAAATAATTATTGCTGCATTTTTATGGATGTCCAGGGTGTTTTTTTAACATTTTAAACAGCTCATTTCATTGCATGTCGCCATTAATGAAAATGAAATGTAATGAACACAATTTTCGTGGTTCTGTTTGTTTCGTTCCATTTTCATCACAATTTTTGTTTGTTGTTTCGTTATGTAACGAAACGAGTAGCGAATAACAAACAAAAAAATGTTCATTTCGTGCCCATCTCTACTGTGTAGCCCACACAAAAAAATGTCACTTTATTATGTCATGCCTATTAGTGAATTTCCTCAAGGAGCACTTTTTCACCACATACGACAACAGTAACTAGTGCCATGACATGTGCCAATTTGATGACGGAAAGGAAATATACAGAATTGCCCTGGTATGCACAGTCCTCCTTTTCTTAAACATCTGTTCATGCCTGAAGTTCCTCTGTAAGAAGTTCCTCCTGGAAAAAAATGAAAAAAAGGGGGGAGATCAGTGACAGACAAGCCAAAAGAGAATTGATTTCAGCCTGCATTCATACCTGTCAAGTGTCCCATATTGCCAGGGAAACTCCCGTTTATTTACTCCTCTTTCCCACCGTCTTCCTGGATTATTATTTTCCCAGAAATGTCCCGTATTTTAAAAAAAATCTGGTACCCGCCAGGCAAACTCTTCTCTTATTTCTCTTCCAGGATTCTTTAACCATCAAGAGAGTAAAAGTGATTTATCTGCAAACTTCTATAAAATTCTTTGCTATTTTTCTTCATTTGTGTCCACATGAGGAGTCATTGCCATTCACAGTGGGCAGACTAATTCTTTAGTTGTTGTAAAGATTAACTCCCCAAACCTGGAAAACAACTTTAGAAATGCAGATCTCTGGTTGCCCCTGCCAGAGAAGGCCT
>JAHTLZ010004361.1:0-29996 GCA_023846285.1 Phrynocephalus versicolor
CATTGGGGAAACTGTAGGGTTTTTTTCCCTTGCTGAAACTACTGCTGATCAGCTAGCACGGGGGGCTTGGGCAGAAAAAAAGTTTAAAAAGCCTGCACTTTCCCCAACCCAATCGGGCATGATAGAGTGGGGGATAAAAAAATAAAATAAAATACAGTAATTTTAAAAATATGGCAACCCAGCTGGTTGGTGCAACAAAAATAAAAATTAAAAAGAAAAAAAACGTGCCAACCTGGCCAACAGGCCAGCTGGTCGGCGTGATAAGTGAAAAAATGTGCTGACCTGGTCCATAGGCCAGCTGGGTTGGTGTGATAAGGGGGGGGGGGAATAAAAAAAATTAAAAAGTGCCAATCCATTTATATATATATAAAAATGCACCGATCCGGCACGTGGGCTAGCTGGTCGGCGAGATAAGTGAAAAAAAATGAAAATAAAAAAATGCCACCTGGGTGGCATGATATGTGGAAAAAAACCTGTGCTGACCTGGCCCATGGGCCTACTGGTCGGCATGATAAGTAAAAATTAAAAAATGCACTGACCCAGTCCACACGATAGCTGGTCAGTATGATAAATGAAAATAAAAAATAAAAATGCACCAACCCAGCCCACAGGCCACCTGGTAGGCACAAGGAAAGAAAAACATTTTTTTTTTAAATGTGCCGACCCGGCCCCCAGGCCAACTGGTCAGCACAAGTTTTTAGAAAAACAAAAACAAAAAAATGAAGCAAAAAAATGAAATGATTTTCTAAAAAAAAATTGGTTCATTTTAAAAGGCCGAAAAATAATTTTAAAAATGAAAAACAAAACAAAACACCATTTTGGTGTTTTGTGCCCATATCTAGCAGTAGTAGTAGTATCATTGTTGTTGTTGTAGTTGAAAATAGGGATTGATAGTGAATAATTGATGATAGTATTTGATTTGTGATTGATAATAGTAATTGATGATGAAGATCTGCTCAGTATTCATAGAAAGAATATATAAATGACGTACCATTTGGCACAGCAATTTAGCCCTCCCTTACAGTAACCGAGCAGCGAATTGCCTTCATCGTTGATATCGCACTCCTCAGCTGTGCAAAAACCCCGATTATCATGAGTCAAACACTCCCTCTCAGTAAACACACGCAGGGCACAGTCATAACCTAGGAGGGAAAGGGAATTGCATTAAATTCAGGATTTCATTCATCAGCATCATCACCATCAAGCTGCAGAACTTGAAGGGACCCTCAGATTCATCAATCCTTGTCAGGGAGCCCTAGTCGGGAGTCAAATTCCCCAGAGATCTAAACCACTATCTATAAAACAGTTGCACATGCCTATAAAATGCTAGTCCACCCCACATTGTTCAGAGCAGTAACAGAGAAAGCAAGAGACTTATCCTTGATCAGTTGAAAAAGTGGTAAATTATAATTGTATGGCTATAATTATTCATTTGGATTAGATTTGCTTAGAGATGTGCACAAAAAGAAAATATAACATTTTGTTTCATTTCCTTTTTTTGTTCCTTTCCTTTCCTTATTAACAAATTGTTAAAATAATTTCTGGACTGAAACAAAACCAAACAATTTGTTATGCTATAAAATGGCTCCCCTGGGTCCCAGAGGCACCAAATTGGGTGGCTAGCTTCTTTGGAGTTTTCCCTGTAAGCCAGGCATGTCCAAACCTTGGCCTTCCTAATGCTTTGGATCACAACTCCCAGAATTCCAAGCCTGTATTTCCAATGGCAAAGGACTGTGGGAGTTGTGGTCCAAAACATCTGGAGGGCTGGAGGAGGGCTGGGGCAAGTGCTGAAATGATTCCATTCTGTTCTGCTTTACTCTAAAGGAAGTGTTGTTAAGAGCCTTGTGGCGCAGTAGTTCAATGCCAGTAGCAGGGTCATGGTTGACTCAGCCTTGCTAGTACTTGGATGAGTGACCACCAGAGAATACCAGGTGCTGTAGGTGCCTGGATTAGGAACTGGCAAGTTACTCTGGTATCCCTGCCGAGAAAAACTCCATGGGCATGAGGTCATGAATGGTTGGCCATGACTGTTAATAAAATAAGAAAAAGTTGCTAATATTTTGAGGGCAATACCCTCTTTTTCAAAGCTGTACCAAAAGTTCAAGCATGGCAGAAGCTGGATTTGCCAGGAGTTAGTTCTTAAATGTAAGATAAGATAAGATAAGATAAATCTTTATTAATCCCACATCAGGGAAATTTACTTGTTATACAGCTCCCAATGTAAAGAACAAGCAAAGAAGGATAGGGGTTCTTGGCAAATTCAGGTAGGAAGCCAAGATGTCTGTGAAGAATCATAGAATCCTAGAGTTGGAAGAGACATCAAGGGCCATCTAGTCCAACCCCCTGCCATGCAGGAACCCTCATCACAGTATTTCCAACAGTTGGCTATATAGCCTTTGCTTAAAAACCACTTTCCAGGATCTTTCCAGAAATTGAAGTCAAGCTGACTGTGTGGTAAATATTTGGGTCCTCTTTCCCGCCCTTTTTGAAGATGGGGACAACATTAGCCCTCCTCCAATCGATGGGGACTTCCCCTGTTCTACAGGACTTCTCAAAGATTATTGCCAATGGTTCTGAAATTACTTCTGCCAGTTCTTTTAATATCCTTGGGTGTAGTTCATCTGGCCCAGGAGAGTTAAATTTGTTTAATGTTTCCAGGTGTTTCTGTACTACCTCTCTACCTATTCTATGTTGCAATTCCAGTCCTACCTCATCTACTCTTTGTCCCAGCGGATCTCTTTCTTCACCTAATCTCATCTCATATTTGGTTTGTGTGGTGGCTCCATGGCTCTACTACTTGTTTTGTTTCAATTGGAAATCCTGAGATACCAAGGAAGAGCCACCCTCCTTACGTACCAAGAAGGAGACCAATCTGCTGGAAATACTGTGATGTGGATTCCTGCACGGCAGAGGGTTGGACTGCATGGCCCTGGAGATCTCTTCCAATCTCTTCCAATTTTATGATTCTATGAAATGGACCATCAACAGGAGCAATACAAGATTACAACCATTAGGCAATATCCTTTTTTTAATTTGATCCAATTGGGTATACCTAATGGATTTTTTTCTAAATTATACTCAAATACCCAGAAATTAAAATTCTGGATGAAACATTCCTTTATGTATTTTATATGTGAACCTAACTGTCTGGTCAGATTCCTGTAATGAATGTTGCATTGATGGAGACCAGTAGGGTCCATAACTTTCCCAAAGAACTTTCCCTACACCCAATATTGAGTGGAAACTCATCAGAGGGAGAGCCAACCTAGAAAACACAGAAATTTCAGATGGAAAGAGCCATTAATCAGTGGAACAGCTAGCCTTCTGATGCTGTGGGTGCCCCATCACTGGAGGTTTTCAAGAAAAGACTGGGCAGCCATCTGTCCGGGATGATATGAGCTCTCCTGCCTTGGACAGGGGAGTTTGACTAGAAGACCTCCAAGGTCCCTTCCAACCCTACGATGATCCTATGATCCTATGATTCTATGACATGGATTAATAGTCTGCAACAATGCAGCTAAGCCATTATGGTCACCCAGATGCCCTTGAACCCCCTTTCACTTATTTAATTCCATGACAGGTCCCTGAATATTATTGATGCCGACATACACCTTACCTGGAGAAGTCAGGAGCACCCATGAAAGTGCAGCAAGGCAAACAGTGGCTATCAGCATCTTTGAAATGTGAAATAAGAGTAGAAACAGAAGACTGGTTTAGAAAGTCCCTGAAAACTATGAGCGGAGCTCTTAATCCAGCCTGTGATCAGCTGTCACAGAATTAATATCCCTCCCACATTAATATCCCTCCCACAAAGGGAACAAGGGCAGAAATCTTTGGTGCATAAATTCTCAATGGGACATGGTGTGCTGGAAGAGAGAAAACACTATATCCAACATTGTGTTTAGGGTTCATTGGCTTGGAAATGTGTCCTATTTAAAATTGCTTTAAGGGGTTTGTTGCTAATTACTGTATATACTCTAATATGTCTAGTTTTTCAACCCTAATTTTGAGTTGAAAAAAGGGGCCCTCAACTTATATTCGGGTCAATACTTTTAGCCACTGAGGCAAGTGCTTGGGTCGGTGGCTAAAAGTCATTTTAAATATTGTGTGCCGCTTCTCCTGACACACACACACCCCGTGTTGCGGGGCAGTGGTGTGCAATGTTTAAAATGACTTTTAGCCATGAGGTAAACACTTGCTTCAGTGGCTAAAAGTCAATTTAAACATCACACAGTGCTTCTCCCGACTCCCTTCTGCATCACGGGGGAGCAGTGTGCTATGTTTAAAATGACTTTTAGCCACCAAGGAAAGTGCTTGCCTCAGTGGCTAAAAGTCATTTTAAACATCACACACTGCTCCCCCAGCTCACAAAGGAGGAGCTGCCAGGCCCTGCTGCATTTCCCACCCTAGACTTATGCTCGAGTCAATACGTTTCCCCAGTTTTGGGGGCTTAAATTAGGGGCCTTGACTAATACTTGGGTCAACTTATACTCGTATACGCAGTAATATTTTATTCCCAACTTTCCATTCAAGCCCAGTGCTGAGAACTGAACTGAGGAATGTCAGGCAAAAATGAAAGAAGCAAAACAAAAGAAAAAGAAAGAAAGACAAAAATGCATAGCACTTTAAAGATTATTGCATTTTAACGTGAGCTTTGGTGGACATGTCTATTTTGTCAGACATATGGAAACTGCATACTTACTTTTTTAAAAAGGTAAAGATTATTGCATTTTCCTGCACATGAGTGCTAGTTGTGTCCAACTCCAGGGGCAGTGCTCATCTCTGTTTTCAAGACAAAGAGCCAGTGTTGTGCAAGTCCGTGATCATGTGGCCAGCATGGCTGCATGGAACACTTCCCACTTTTATGGTGGTACCTATTTATCTGCTTGCATTTACATGCTCTCAAACTGCTAGGTTGGCAGGAACTGGGGTGAACAGCGGAAACTCACTCCACTGCATGGCACCAGGGATTCAAACCGCTAAGCTGCCAACTTTGCAGCCAACTGTTTCAGCGCTCTATTGCACTGAGCCACCATGCCCCTACTTACTTACTTAAGGGTAAACCCCTTTGGTGCATAAATTCTAAAAGAGACATGGTATCCCAGATAGAGAAACCATGATAAACAAGAAAAGAAGCCCAGTTGCCATGACTCAACTTCCAGACATTATTATACTATTCTGCTAAGTAAGTTTTTTTTTAGAGCTTCCTAGATGCCCTAAGCACATCTGATCTCGCCTGGTTTCGGAAGCTAAGCAGGGCCGGCCCTTGTTAGTACTTGGATGGGAGACCACCAGGGAATACCAAGTGCCTTAGGGTAGGAACTGGCAAACCACTCCAGTATTCCTTCCAAGAAAACTCAATGGACATGGGGTGGCAAAGAGTACAAAAGTACATTTTTAGTTTTCATTGGTGACCCTTTCTGGAGTTTTCTAGTAGAGAATACGAAGGAGTGGTTTATCATTCATTTCTTCTGATGGCACCCTAGGACTGTGAAGGTCAGCTAAGGTCACACCAGATTGCTTTAGTCACAGGAGGCAGAGGAGAATCAAACTTCCAACCTCTGGCTTTGCAACGAAATTTTTAAACACTGGGCTATCCCACCCAGCTTTGCGACAAGTGCTGCTTGAATAGTTTTTCATTTCTTGAAGTAACCCTATCTTCTCCTGATTTCCTTATTGTAATGAAGAATGAATCAGTCCATAAATGTCAGGTATTAGTTAGTGAAATACAGTACCCCCCCGCCGATTGTGGGGGTTAGGGACCCACCCCACCCGCGATCCATGAAAATCTGTGATATGCGGAAACGGGTGGGGGCGGTGGGTGGAGGGCGATTGTGCGCCTGTCAGAGAAGTCTTGGGGCAGTGCGTGCCAGCGGCGGCAGGGGGGATCTGACCTCCCCCCGCTGCCCGCCCGTGCCACCCAAGACTTCTTGTCCGGAGCCGTCTCAGTTGAAATGCATTGCCGATGCATTTCAATGGAGAAAATTTTCCTTATTGGAAAACATTGGCTCAATGCTTTCCAATGGGGAAATTTTCTCCATTGAAATCCATTGACTCAATGCATTTCAATGGAGATTGTGCCCCTCCTCCCGGTCGCCCTCCCACGCACCCCCGAGGCTTCTCAGAGGGGGGCGGGGGCGGCGCGGAGCAACCCAATTGCCCCCTGCCACCCCCTGTGTGGCTCCAAGGCTTCTCGAAGGGCCCGGGGTGGCATGGAGTGACCCAATTGCCCCCTGCCGCCCCCTGCGCGGCTCCAATGCTTCTCGGAGGGGCCCAGGGGCGCGGCGGGGGGTGCGGCGGGGGGCGGGCCCAGGGGGCAGCGCGGAGAGACCCGATCGCTCCCCGCTGCCCTCCTGCACAGCTCCGAGGCTTCTCAGAGGGGCCCACAAGGGTGGCAGGGAGCAATGTGATCGCCCCCTGCCACCCCCGCGTGCCCCTGAGGCTTCTCGGAGATGTGAGGGGTGGCGGCGAGTGACCCGATCGCCCCCCCACTGCCCCCCCACGGTGCAGGTGCTACGATCCCACAATGCAGTGGGACTGCAGTACCTGAACTGCGAAATGGCAGTTGGTGACTGTGTAAATATATACACAGTATATATATATACCTGAACTGTGAAATGGCGGGGGGTGACTGTGTATATATATATATACTGTGTGTATATTGGGTGTTTTATATGTATTTCATATGTATTTAATTGATTTAAAGATGGAGTCTGTAAAAAGTGCAAAGTCATAGTGACTCAGTGTATAGTTTTTTCAAATGGAGCACAGGTTTAAAGAATTAACATAATGAATTTTGGCTGATGCAAGAGGTTGCAATAGCTATGATGTAATATAATTTATGATTGGACAGATATGTGTATAAAATGCTCTGTAAATCACTGTTCATTGGGCATTCTGTGAGTAAAGGCACCCACTTTGTTTCTCTGTTATATATTTTGTCCATGTACTGTATGCTATTATGCTGTTATGCTGTTGAATTTTGTATTAATGTACTAATGTGATTTTTCCCTCTATGCTTTGTTGAACTCTGTAGAAGTTCTGTGACGCTGTGATATATTTTGTACATTTGTAATATAGCTGTTTGGTTTTAAGAAAAGTCTGTCTCTGGCTCTAACAATTCATTCACTCTTTAAGTATTGCTTCTGCTGGCTGATTAAATAGCACATACTCTGAAAATAAAACTTTGATCTCAGTATATTGGACATAGGAATCTATCAGCATATATTTCCCAGTGAGAAAATGAAATTAGAGGGGATTCTTCTGTTCCAACAGCAATATTTCTCTTTGCTAAGGCTGCGTTCTGTTTGTTAGTTTCATAGAATCATAGAAGCATTGAGTTGGAAGATTGAGTACTAATGGCAATCCAACCCCAAGTCTAATTTTCTCCTGAATACCTTCAGTTTTGGAGCGCTTGCCACCTCCCATTGGTGTTGGTTCTATTTTCAAAGTGCTCTAACACTTAAGAAGTCCCCCCCCCCCAATATTTAGCCAAAACCTGGTTCATATTGCTTGAGCCCACACAGGCACGATCGAGAACAGATCCTGCCCCGCCTCTGTAGGGCTCTGTAAGACCTTTCAAGTACAATGGACCCTCATATAACAAATGGTTTTATAACATAAAATTTGTACAACATAAAAATTCCGGAGATAGGGGAAATTTGCTTAACATAATCGCCTATGGGGAGAATCCATACAACAGAAAAATGGGATTACTCCATTTTCAATGCATTCCTATGGGAAATTTGTATAAAGGAAAATTTGCTTAACATAATTTCATTTGGAACGAATTAATTCCTTTATACAAGGTACCACTGTATTTGAAAGAGGCAATCATATCTCTTCCGCCACCCCCAGTCTTCTTTTCCCCATGCTAAATGTGTCCAGTTATTTCCATCTTTCCTACTAAAGGTTTGGTTTCCAGTCCCCTGACCGTCCTTGCTCCCTCCTTTGAACTTGACCCAGTTTGATGACATGGCTGTCCATGTCATCTTGCAGGACCCCTCAAATGTTTCAGGGTCATTTTCCCATCAAAAGAAAAGGCAAATCTGTACCGAATTGTTACAATTCCTGCACAAAATGACTCTTTTCCTAAATCATTACTTATTTTTTTTCTTGCTGTAAAAGTACATAAGTACATAAGAAGAGCCATGCTGGAGCAGGCCAAAGGCCCATCTAGTCCAGCTTCCTGTATCTCCCAGTGGCCCCACCAAATGCCTCTGGGAGCACACAAAACTAGATATTTATCTCCTGATACCAGTCCCCTGCATCTGGGCTGTGAAGTACCCTGGTTTTAAGCCTGGAGATTATACATTCCCATCATGGTTTGTAACTTGTGATGGACTTTTCCTCCAGGAATCTGTCCAATCCTCTTTTCAAAGCATCCAGGCCAGATGCCATCATCACATCCTGCGGCAGTGAGTTCCACAGACTAACAAAACAGTAGAAAGGTTTGAATGTTTTCTCCCCTCTAGCTGCAAGTACAGGATTTTATCTGCATTTTATTATATTTTATTTTTCATTTTGTGATGTTTCTTAAAGAAACAACCCCCCCAATGTTTTACATAACACAACACTTTGTACAGAGCATCAAGATGTGTTTATTAAGATCTCACTCATCTTTTAAAAATACTTGCAAAATACTTTTGCTGTTTCTATGCGGTCTTTCTTCTGTACTGCCACCATGTTTTAGATGCCAAAGAGCAAGACGCCCGAGAAATGGACTCCTTCTATATCCCCAGTTTTCTAATCGCGCAGGAATTTGCTGAAAGAAAGCAGAATTGTTTAGAAATGCATTGGTTTCCTTCATTAGTTGTGGGTGGGTGATTTTTCTGTCTGTTTCTGCAATGAAATCGGACCCTTGTATCCACTGGATCAGCATCTGCAGGTTCACTTATCTGGTCTAAAACTAGAGAAAAATATTTCTACAATGTTACAAACAGAACTGGCCAAAAGAGGCAGCATACTCACTGCTCTCAGCTTTTAAAGGCTTTTAGATTACAGTGGTACCTTGGTTTACGAGCACTATCCATTCCAGAAGCGTGCTCGTACATCACAATACTCATATATCAAAGCAAATTTCCCCATAGGAAATAATGGGATCTTAGCTGATTCATTCTGGAGACTCAGTTTCCATTATTTACTATGGAGAAATTTGCTTTGGCTGGGAGCCACAGCGGCCTCTGGAACTGACCCAGACCCAACACTGTCCAGGGTGCATTACAGAGACAGAGGATAGATGTTCTGAACTAGCATGGCATGCTGTGGAGGCAGTGGAGGGGCACCACCGGGCCCGGGGCAAGCTCCGGAGGCTACTTCTGGTCCGCCGGAGCTCACTTCCCATCAGCACCATGCCTGGTGCAGGCCCATCGGATACCCCAGAGGCCTGTTCCAGGCACGGGAGGGCCCGGGGCCAAGCCCTGGAGGCCACCTCCAGTCAGGAGGAGTAAGAGGAAGAGTTGAGCCAAGATATTGCTTGCAAAGTGAAACACTTGCAAACCAAGTTACTCATAAACCAAGGTACCACTGTATGTAAGCTGCCTTGGATCCTTTTGAGGAGAAAGGTCAGATAGAAATATTTTAAATAAATGTGGTAAATTAGACTAGACCAGGTCCATTGACTAAATGAGGATATAATGATGCAGCTCCTCCCTAAATTCCATTGCTTCAAATGGGTCATTTTTACCTGCAAAATGCCATGATAAGTCTGTGAAGATTCTCAGTCATCCAGGTGACTTTATCTGGAAGTTAAGCCATGGCAACTGGACTTCTTTTCTTGAGAGACTGAAACGTTTCGCTGCTCATCCAAACAGCTTTGACAGCCTGAGGACAGCTAGTTGCGAGTCCTCCATTTTATAGTTCACTTTGACCTCATGTCACTCTGGTCTGAAATAGGCTCATAAGATGAACAATGGCCTGAGCAGGCTCATTAGGTGGACAATAGCCTCAATAGGCTCATTCAGTGAACAATGGCCTAAGATACTGAAACCCACAAAGTAAGGGTCTTTCGCTATGGCCATGGTGGTGGAGGTTTGAAGTACCCTTGATTTGCCTGGGGATTGTCAAAATAACTGCCTGATAGGTAGAGATGGGCATGAAATTTCATTTCATTTTGTTTTGTTACAGAACGAAACAAAAGACGAAGTGCCCTTTAAAAAATGAAACAAAATGAAACAGAATTTTTCATTTTGTTCCGTTTTGGTTTTGTTTATTATTTATTTTAACAAGTGCAGATCTTGGCACTTGTCAAAAGAAATAATAAAAATAAGTGCTGACCAGCTGGTCCTGTGAGCCAGTTGGTCAACTCTACAGTAAAAAAAAATGGTCCGACCAGCCCGCGGGCCACCTGGTCGGCACTAGACTAAAAAAAAGAAAGAAAAAGAGAAAAAAGGACCGGCCAGCCCACCGGCCACCTGGTCAGCGCTAGACTAAAACAAAATAAAGTGCCCACCAGCCTGTGAGCCACCTGGTCGGCGCTAGATAAAAGAAAAGAAAAAAGTGCCAACCAGCCCATGGGCCAGCTGGTTGGCGCTAGGTAAAAGAAGAAAAGGCTCCGACTAGCAGGGCTGGTTGGCTTTAAGGAAACATTAAAAAAGAAACAAAACAAAGAATGAAACACTTTTTTTTAAAAAAAATGATTGTTTCATTCCATCTGAAACATATTAAAAAAACAAAACAAAAAAAATGAAATGAAATGCCATTTTGGTGTTTCGTGCCCATCTCTACTGATAGGTAACAGATATAGACTATGCCTGTGCCTCACCTCTGTTGAGAGAGGTATGCCACGTTGAGAGAGATGCTATCCTAAGGGAACTTGTGGTATCGGCAGGCCCATTTGAATCAGTGGAGCTCTGGAGTTGCTGACCAAATGCAGTGTCTCCAAGGGATGGAGGATCCTGTAAAGCCTTATTCCCCAATCCATGCGTATCAAACGGTCCACTTGCTGTTAATCAATACACTCTTGAGTCGTACATATCTAGCATACTTCTCTCTCAGTATCCATATACTTAACTTGTACTCAGTGGATACTGTTTACAGGCAAATAGCATCTCACCATCAGAGCATGTACAATAGAGCAGCATTTTGTACAGGGACACATACTTTCTTCATCATAATCAGTAATGCCATTGGATGTATGATGCAAAGGGGAGAATGGCTGCCATGTATAGCTTGTATACCCTGTCATACTGTGAATATTTATTTATTCTATTTTATTTTAGTGTATATTCACCCCACTTTTCTCCTTGGGAAAGGACCCAAGGCAGCTTAGAGTAATGAGGGATAATATACAGTCCAGTACAATTAAGACATGTTCAAGTATTTGAGAACAAGGAATTGAGGGACATCTTACACTAGCATTATTAGACAACATTACATTAAAGCAACACGGTTATAAGTAGTCATAAACACAAAGTCTATGTGAACCTCTTGATTCATATAAAAGACACATAATAGGCAGTCCATCATTCAGGGAAAGCTTGCCTGAAGAGAAAGGTCTTTGCCTGTTTTCAGAAGGACAACAGAGATGAGGCAGCCCTGGCCTCTAGTGGGATGGAGTTCCAGAGTCTGGGAGCAGCACTCAAGAAGGCCATTTCATGGGTTCCCACAAGAGGTACCTGTGAGGGTGGTGAGATGGAGAGAAGGGCCAATCCTCATTCAGACTTGTATCACCTGCCCCCAATCCAGGATGGAGCCAACTCAAAATCATGTCCGTTGCCACTGATGGTTGAATTAGCAGGCATTCCCTCAAGTGTAAATCTAGCATCCACCCATTAAAATGGGGTTTTAGCTGGTCTGCTCGCCAATAACATGATAGGTTTCAATTATATGTTATTTTCATGTCATTTTAATTTTATTTTCATTGTATTACGGTATTACTATGATTTTATTTTTATTTTTATTGTACAAATTGCATGGGTTTGGTCTTTATTGTTTTGTACTGATAAATTGTTGTTAACCGTCCAGAGTGGCGGTTTAAAAAAAATCAGTAAATAAATAAATAAATAAATAAATAAATAAATAAATAAATAAATAAATAAATAGAATGACCCCCTTTGCCTCTATTTAGGAAAATTTGGACATTGTTCTATCAAATTTTCAGCAGACCCTACTGTAATTTGAAACGTTGAGGGGGTAGAACATTCTCACACTACTCCCATGCTTCATCCTGTGTTCACCAGGACAGGGAGTGACTTATGCTAACCAGCAGAAATTCAGCCAATATTTTAAACTATATTTACATTGCATTCACCTTTGTGGGGGGGGGGGGTCTGAGGGAGCACTACAGGAGTTAAAAATGACCTATATTTATATTTGAGATTTTATTTGCTTGCCGTTGCTTTCTTTCGAGCACCATAAAGTGGAAGCAAGATGAACGCAATGTAACATAAACTCAAAAGTTGCCCTGGAACATACTTTTCAAGTTTAGAATAAGCTTGGCAGCAATGGAAAAGGTACAGCTTTCCAGAGCATACATTTTTTTGTTTTTGTTTTTTTGTTTTTTTACAACCTCACACGCTTCCTGGAGAATGATGGACTGGGTCCCTGTTAATCCATCTGAATTCCAACAGAATCATTCCTCTCTGATTAGTGCTTCCACCCCCTTCTATCCTGTTGAAGTCTGTTGCTCAAAAGCAGTAATGTTGGACAGTTTGCTGTTTGATATGTTCTGTAAGAAAATATTGTTTTGTTTATTCTTTCTCCATTATTGAGACTGTAAGCGCCAGTTAATGAAAAAAGGAGTGGACTGCTTTAGGGAAATTGAAGCTCTTCTGGTTTGTGAACTCTTGCACTTTTGTTGTGCAGCTTGAGGAATTTAACTATAAATTCAAAATTGCAGCAGTGACTCTTATTATCTTTATTGGATCTGGAGGCTGGGACCAATGAGAACTGCAATCAGATCACAATTAGAAGGTCATTGCTTTCCCTTCTCTGGCATATATGGTATTTATAGTTTACCTTTTACAGCAAGGCTGTCCAGCGGCACATTCTCCAAGAACGTGGAAGTTCTCCCCACATGTACCATCAGTACAAAACCCCTTGGAGACACTTTGACATTGAGCAGGGTTTGTCACATAAGCTGTGTGTCCTGTTGACAGGAAAAGGCCGTCTATCAGTTAGCAAAATAATGCTGCAAATATGACAAAATTTCAACATTTTCTCCTGGGAATGAACTTTCGTATTTTCGACCACAGTTCTTATCATAGATCAGCAATATTTTTTTAAAAAAATAATAAGAAGTATAATTTCAAGAAAATGTGAGTACATTTTTTATTCTTTCTCTTACAAAAATATCAGAGATAGATATTGAGATTTTACATGCCAGTTAACGAGAAAGGGATGGGCTCGAGTAAAGTTATAGCTATTAAACTTGGTGGATCTCTCTGCTTCTACTATGTGACCAACAAAAAAAAAAACCCCAAAACTATGAGAAGTTCAAAACTTTTCAGCAGAGATGACCATTTTCTAGCCTCTGGGCAAAGTGAATATGAATATGAAAAATGAATGTAGAAAAGTATTTACCGTAACCCTTTCAAGTGTTTGTAGATATTGGCTGGAAGTTATGACTGCAGAGATTTCTGGGGGAATCACACCAAGGCTGACCACAAGCTTGATTGTGCAACCAGTTGGCAATTAAATGTGCAACCAACTACATATTTGGCCACACAACAGTGTGTGCCCTGACTCTCCACTGACAGTGCAGTCGACCGGTGAATTGACTGCAAAACTGGGTCCATGGAACAGGTCTCTGAACATGACTTCCAGTTTTGTGCACATTTTGCAGTGAGTTGCACATCTTCATGGTATGCAGGCATAGCTATGCAACAGGATTTAAGTCATTATGTGAACAGATCAAGGGCATTATGCAAAAACACTGAGAGACAGGAAAGGTCTATGATAGAAGGTACGAACACAAGAAAGATGGGGAACAATTACATGACAGATTGGTTTGGGTATTTTTTTAAAAAGATATGGCACTATTGACATGCTTAACAACAACAACAGCTACAACAACATGGGGTAAACAAAGTGTCATACTTGGCATAATGATTTACATAATCCCTCCACTCAGGTTTTCTAGCTGTACAGCTGTGGATAAGAAACCGCTCCAGAGGGTTATTACCACAGCTTAGGACAGTGATGGTGAACCTTTTAGAGACCACATGCCCAAACTGCGATTCAAAACCCAGTAATTGTTCGCAAAGTGCCAATACAGCCATTTCACCTGAATAGAGGTGGCTGTGAAGGGGCGATGTTGGGTGCCCACAGAAAGGGCTCCGAGTGCCACCTTTGGCACCCATGCCATAGGTTAGCCAACACTAGCCTAAGAGATTATTGGCCATGTTCTCCCATCTTTGGAAGAACTATATAGTTCCCATTGTCTTAAAAAGGCAAGAAACATTTTACAGGATGCATCCCAGCCCGGGCATTGTTTCTTTGCATTGCTGCCATCAGGCAGGAGATATAGGACAATTAAAACAAGAACAAACAGGTTAAAATAGTTTTTATCGATGAGTTATAATCACCTTGAATGCTGCTAACATTTGAGTGTAATTTGACAGAGTTGTGGTGGATGAATGTGTGGGTTTTAAATTCTCTTTTAGTTATATTTCTACTTGGGATTAATTTTGTTGTACAGCGTACAATGATAATAAAGTTATACAGTAAACCCCTGCCTCTTGCGGGGTTTAGGGACCCACCCGACCCGCGACGACTGAAAATCTGTGATATGCGAATGTGGGTCAGGTGGGGCCTGGGGGGCAGTGGGTGATCAGATCCCCCTGCTGCCACCGCCGCACGCTGGTTTGAGAAGTCTTGGGGCAGTGCATGCCGACAGCCTTGCAAGATCTGATAGCCCACCGCCACCCGCCACCTGCCTGCGTGGCCCCGAGGCTTCTTGGAGGAGCATGGGCCAGCAGCGATGGGAGATCGGATCCAGGGTTGGGGAAGGGGGGGGAAGGTTTTAAAAGACTGGGCTTTTAAACCTTCCCCCCTTCCCCACAACCAGGGCTCCAGCTCATTGGCACTGGGGTGGGGAAATAAAGGTTTTCTCCCCAACCCAGTGCTAATCAGCTGGAGCCAGGGCAGGTACAGCGATCCCGCGATATAGCTTCTGCATTATTAGAGCTGTGAATCAGCCTCCAAACAGGTTTGAATTTTATGCACAACACATTAGGTGGATATATTTTTCCCACATTAACAAGGGCTCAATTATTATATGGCACCCCAGTGTGGATCAAAGCATTCAACTCTGAGGTTGAAAAAATTCAATCTGCTTTTTTGCGTCAGATTCTGGGGGTCCCAAACTGTGTACCCTATGCAGTGTTGTGCCTCGAGGCAGGAGTGGGTAGATTGGAAATCAACGCCTGGACCCAGACCCTAAAGTACTGGCTTAGAATCCTTTTTTGTGCAGACCAACTGGGGTACATAGCTGACATGCTGTCTGATTCTTATCAAAGCCGCTGGCAATCCTTCATTAACCAAAAAATCAGGTCTGTAGGTATCCCACTTGACCATATCTTGACGTTAGGGCAAAAACAGGCTCTAAGAATCCTTACCCAGAGGCTAAGTGACATAGAGAGGCAGGAACTTTTCTCCCTGGCACATAGAACGTGCTCCCCTTTGTCACAAGGCGTGTTTCCAACGTATAAGACCCCGGCGGCATATTTAACTTCACTTAGTTCACCACAGGCTTGTAGAGCTTTCATGTTGGCCAGGATGAATGTATTGCCATCAGCACTCCTTCAGAGTAGGTTTACGGGGATTCCGCGCCAAGAAAGATTTTGCCCATGTGGAAACCAGTCCCCAGAATTTATCCAACACGTGCTCTTATTTTGCCCTTTCTATGATCATATTAGAAACAACTTAATTGCCCCATTGCTGAAGAAGTTCCAAGGCCACCCTTCTAGATGGTTAGTCCAATACTGTTTATTAGACAAGAACTCTTATGTTACAGCCCAGGTAGCAAAGTTTTTTATGGCCGCTATACGCAAGAGAGCAGAGATTACCTCGACCATCCATCCATCTTCCTGATGTTTTTACCCATCCACAGTTTTACTCTTTTTCACTGTTTTTAAGATTCACTGTATATTTGCTTATATGGGTCATACGACCGCAGTAAACTTGAAACTTGAAACTTGAAACTTGAAACATTTAGTACACCTTAAATAAATGTTCTCTAATTTGATTAATTCTATCTTAAATTCTGCAGTACAGATTCATTGTTCCAAACTGTCTTTGTTGTAATTACACAGTACATATTATGGTTGAACAAAACTCAAGTCCTCACTAAGCAGAGCAAAACACCAATCAATACATAGTGAACAGAAATAAAATACTCTTTTATTTTACTCTTTGTTGTCTAGTGACATGTCTACATACTTGATGGACCTTTTCTACCAATAAAAATTAGGGTAAAATATGGGAGATCATTTACCTCCCATTCAGAGAACCATTCTAGAGTTCCCTCCAAGTCTGGAAGACGTAATCTCAGAGACTACAGTGAGCAGCAATTCATGATGGGAAAGTCTTGATTTATGGTGCTCTAGAATTTCCTCCTTTGAGACGCAGAAGACTTGAGGAAACTGCATTGTGCAGTTTAGGAGGTCAAGGTTAGCTGCCCAGAGACCTTTGGGTTGTGGAATACATATAAATTGTATAAATAAATAAATAAATATCCAGTTAAGTCTGTCCAATGCAAGCATTCACCAAAGCGGACACAAAATCAGTACAATTTAGTAACACACTTCTCTCTCTCTCTCTCTCTCTCTTCAACTTGAAAATCCAAAAAAGATAAGTGTTTCCATCTAGTTTGTACTTCACCCCTTGAGTTTTTTCATGTATTCAACCTCACACATGACATTCCTTTTATTATTATATATATAAGCCAGCTCCTTGTTCCCCTTTATTTGCAAATGCTATATTTACCAGGATCGGGCATGAAAATCCATAACACAGCAGTCATACAAACGTAAAGAGTCTTCATGGCTATAGGTTGATGGGGAAGCCAAGTAGTGTGGAAAGGAAAGATCCCGAACTAGAATGACACCAGAAGCCGAAGAGTGGGTCCTCCGATCGGAGTTGTGATAAAAAATGCATTTTTATAATGGGCTGAAACATGTAGGTGGAAGTTCTTGAATCAAAGTATTTCTTGAGAGGAGTTTGTCTGTACAAAGGAGGTAGTGGTAGGACATTCCATCCAGTACATCGTGAACCTCAGAGGAAGGCGGTGGTTATGCTAGCTATGGTCCATGGCATTCTTTGCATGGAAGGCTTCACATGCTGTGCCTACGTGGACCCACACCAAGATGAACTTGAGGAAAGCGGTGGGTGGCTTAAACCGCATGAACCAGGATGGGACGTTTCATTTCCTCAGGAACAATATGAAACCACTTTTCAAATATTTGAAGGGTACTCATACAGAGGGGGCATGGTGGCTCAGCAGACTAAGGCTCTGAAAGCTGTTGACTGCAAAGTTGACAGCTTGGTGGTTCGAATCCTGGGTGCCATGCAGTGGAGCGAGTTCCTGCTGATAATCCCAGCTCCTGCCAACCTAGCAGTTTGAAAGCATGTAAATGCAAGTAGATAAATAGGTACCTCCATAAAAAAGCGGGAAGGTAAAACAATGTTTCCTTGCAGCCATGCCGCCAACGTGGGCATGAACTTGCACAACAATGCCTCTTTGGCTTGAATACGGAGATGAGCACCGCCCCTAGAGTCTGACATGACTAGCACGCATGTGTGTGGGGGGGAAACCTTTACCTTTACATACAGAGGAGGAGCAGGATCTGTTTTCGGTCACCCCAAAGTGTAGGACTCATGACAATGGGCTCAAGTCAAGAGAAAACTTCCTAACTATAAAGGTGGTTACTTCATGTCCATTTTGTCTCTGTTAGTTTGGTGCTTAGGAGCGGTACAAAAAATGTTACTTCACATCCATCATGCAACTACTGAAATTTGTCTCGACCGCACCCCTGGAATAAGTGCTAAGCACAACAATACTGTTCCTGGTGCTGGGGTAGGGTTTTCCCTTGTCACTCTTTGTTCCCACATTCTGTTCTGAGTGTTCTGAAACAAGACACTCTATAGTAAAGACTGAAACAAAACATTCGTTTCTCTCAGAAAACTGTTTCTGGGTTTTGTTTTGTTTTGTTTTTGTTTTTGTTTTTGGACTTTTCAGAAGTGAAATATCAAAAAAAGAATTTTAAGCCCCCTCCCAAAAAGCAAAAAGAAATCTAGACAAATACAGTGTTTGTCACGGTACAAGACCGTGAGGTAACACTTGTCATGAGACAAGTTTTCAAAACCATGGGAACAATGAAAAAAGGGACAAAACCATGTGACCGCGACCAACGCTGTCACGGTACAAAACTAGTTGCGGAACAAAGGACCTGAAGTAACTGCCTATTAGAGCAATACAATAATGGACCCAATGACCTCAAGAGGTGGTGGGTGCTCTAACACTAGAGGCATTCAAAAGAAATTTGGACAACAGTCTGGCAGATACCCTTTGGTTTGTATTCCTGTATGGAGCAGGGGGTTGTACTTGATGGTCTTATAGTCCCTTTCCAACGTTACTATTCTATGATTCTTCGAAGGTCACATTTTGTTAGAGAATCCACACACAACTAGATCTCCAGTACAGACCATTTAGTTACTGTGGTCACTGGGCGTGTGATAAACAAAATCACTTTATCTTAACCACTTCCCACATATTTTTTTAAAATGTGAATTTACAATTGTTCGAACACATTTATTGCTTATTGCCAAAATGATACCTTTTGTGTGTGTCTCAGTGTAATGTATTGTGGCAATCTGATATGGTGAATCCAGTCTTTGAAGGATTACACCCACTAAGTGCATTAATGGTTGGCTTGGTTTCTTAACAAGACATCCCAGCCTTTGCACTACTTATTTATCAGAGCTGGATAAAGTTTGGCCCAAGAGCCTAAAAGCAGACCTTCTACATACAGAGGGGCCCATGTTCCTCACATGTTTTAATATTTAAATATTGCTGGGGAAAGTTTTATTTTGGTTATATTTTCTATATTTTTGTCATATTGATAGCAACGCCCCGGGATACCTTGCCGCGGTTTTGGGGAGCCGAGAGATGAAAGACACGCCAAAGTTCAAAGAACGGAGAAAGGCTTTAATACGATCGCTGCAGCGGGCACCCAGCCGAATACAGTCGGAAAAACTGGGGCAACAGACAAAGAAATCTTAAAGTTTTTATAAGAATTCTATCCGCTCACAGCCCCTCCTTTATCTGAATCAACAAGGATGCAGCTGCGAGTCATAAATCGAGCAAGAAACAACAAAGAAAGTACAAAGGGATACATAGTTTACACATTATTACAAATCAATTTTGAAAGGAAATTGATAGGGGAAGACATTCATCTTGCGCTTTGGCGCCACCTGTCTTGTAGTTCTCGGAACTCCGCGCCCCTGCAAGACGGGAGTGTTTGACAGCTCAACGATATATCGATATTTCGAAGGCTCCTGGCTTATCTCAGGCACAGATGCCCCCGCTAATGGTCTTCTGACACAGATAAGTGTTTATTTATACACTTATTTATGGCAGTGCCTAACAGGACACACATTCAGGGTGGAAAGTAGGCTTTACATTACACTTCGGTGGGGGGGGGGGAAAGGTGAAACAAGGGACACGGAAGAGAGAAAGAGAACTGAAGCGCTGCCATTTTAAAATATATAAACAGCAGTTATAGGCTTTATTAAAATATTATTCCTATCAATATTGGTGTGTGTTTTGATTAATATTTTCCTTTCCTTTACAGTATTTTGTTGTTTTATGTTTTTCTTGTATTGTAGTTTTATAATATTTAATTTTTTTTTAAAATTAAAAAGTCAACACATGACTTCTAGGTGGTATGGGAGAAGATATTGTTATAATTTGCCCATCAGTGACCTTGTCCCCTAGAAACAATACTTTTTTAATAAAGGGGGGGGGACCCTAAAGGGTGCAAAAAAGGTTTCAGAAAGCCTAAGTAGAAGAACCACAAGTAGAAGTCTTTTCTATAATAAATATTTTCAGTCAGGTGAGACACAGATATGGAGGTGGGCCCACAAGGGCCACGGATGGATGGATGTGGGCATTGCAATTACCAACTCTGTTTTATATGCCAGACACCAATTTGAATAGAGGCAGTGTAGTGTAGCAGTAGGAGAGTGGAACACGGATTGTGGAGGGTCAAGTTAAAATCCCAGGTTATTGTCTGCCTAACAAGCCTATTCAGGCCACTGTCCATCTTAGGAGCCTATTTCAAACCATGGTGACATGAGGTCAAAGTGAACTATAAAATGGAGGACTCACAACTAGCTTTCCTCAGACTGATGAATCTCTTAAGAAAAGAATTCCAGTTGCCATGGACTCAGCTTACAGATAAACTCACCTGGATGACTGAGAATCTTCACAGACAGGTTAAAGCATGGTTCTGTTTGAAAACCCTTTTCACTGTCGCCAAAGTCAACCAAATGATTCATTCTATGTACAGTAAACCCCCACTCCCTTTTGCAGGGGTTAGGGACCCACCCGACCGCGATGACTGAAAATCTGTGATATGCTGATGCAGGTCGGGTGGGGTGGTGGTGCCATCCCTGCTTCCCATGCTGCTAGAAGACTTTTGTAAAAGCCTTCCAGCAGCCCGTGCAAGGGCAGTGGATGATCTGATCCACTGTGCTTGCTGCAGGACCTTTCCATCCCCAGCCAGTGCCAAGATTGGTGCTGGCTTGGGGCCAGCACTCCCCCGCAATCTCCATTGACATGCATTGGCTCAATGCATTTCAATGGAGATAGCCCGGGACTGGAAGGGATTTCAAAACGGATGCACCATTTCTCCAGAGCCCCCATGGGGGGAGGGGGAAGCGGTGCGCCCATTTTAAAATCATTTCCAACTTCTTCCAGCAGCCCGGGCGAGCGACGGAGGGGGTTCGGTCAGTCTTGGGGAAGGGAAAACAGGCTTTTAAAACCTTTTTTCCCCCTTCCCCACACTCCGGGCTCCAGCTCATTGGGGCTGGAGTGGGGAGACAAAGGTTTTCCTCCCCCACCCTAGCACTAACCAGCTGGATCCTCAGCATGTACTGCAGTCTGTGGTATTGCAGGACCGCAGTACATGAACCGTGAAATGGCAGCAGTTTTCTGCTATGCTGTCACAAAGAGCCATCATAAGAACATAAGAAGAGTCCTGCTGGATCAGGCCAAAGGCCCATCTAGTCCAGCTTCCTATACCTCACAGTGGCCCCACCAAATGTGTCTGTGAGTGCATGAGACTAGATCTCTGTCTCCTGATACCATTCCCCTGCATCTGGCCCTTGAAATACCCTGGTTTTAAGCCTGGAGATTACACATCTCCATCATGGTTTGTAACTTGTGATGGACCTTTCCTCCAGGTTTCCCAACCTTGTTCGTATCATGAAATTTCACTCTGATCTCAGGTTTTAGCCCTGGGATATCATGAAATTGGGTGCTGTTGACCTGCCAGTGCTATGATCTAGAATCTTAGAAATAGTCTTACTAATAAACACACCACACAACTTGCTGTGCCAATTTATTTTTATGTGTACATATCCACCAACACCATTTTATGGAGTCAAACATAGTAGGTACTTGTGAATTTCTTCTTGAAGCATTCCAACTTCAGAATTTGCAACATGAAGTTATAAAATCACAGTAGCCTAGTTTATAATTAAACGGCCATTTGCAGGACCACCCTCGAACACATACACCTCGCTTCCTTAAACACTCCTTCCGCTTTGCTGATTTGGAAACAGCTTCTGTAAACAGTGAGAAGTCAGTGACAAAGAAGTCAAAAAGAAAATTAGGTTCAACAGGCATGCTCCACCCAGCCTGCACAGTAGCAATGCAACTCTGTATTCATGCTGGATTAGTAAGCAAACTTCCATTCCTGTACTGGGAGAAAGGCATTACAATTGAATGCCCAGCTGATATGTTCATTTATTTTATTTATTTATTTTAGAGTATTTTTACCCTGCCTTTCTCCCTGGAATTTTGTTTTATTATATTAGAATAGAAGCATAGAATCATATAGTAAAGAAGCTGAGAATGGTCTATGATAAGGATGGGCATGAAACAGAAAAATAGCATTTTGTTTCATTCCGTTTCATCCCCACTGCATTTTGTTTTGTATCATTAGGTAACTTTTTTTTCCTAAAAAAGAAAAAATCATTCCTTACAAAATGAACTGAAATGAAAGGAATCCCCTGCAGGACCAGCGCTCTAGCTGGTGCGGTGGTGGCGCTCAAAGCTTCTTCACCGCCGCCTCCCAGCTGTTTTTGACAGCTGACTGCTCCTTTCTCTCTTGCCACCCCCTGAGAGGAGGAGAAAGGAATAGGGGTGGTGGGGAGGCTGTTGAATCCCCCACCACACCAGCACTCTTACATATCCGGTGGGGATTTTAAAAAAAACTCTAGCCAGCCACCCCGGGTGGGGGGCTGGAGCCTTTTTTAAATCTCGCTCTCGCAACAACAAGAGGCTCGCTGTTGTGGGTGCATGAATTAAAAATTGCTCCACCGGACCCAAGGCTCCACTGGAGAAGTTTTAAACCCCCCCCCCCTTGCTGTTTCAAGCAGGGGATTTATTTAAAATCCAGTGGAGCATTTTTTAAATTGCCTGTCCGCAACAGTGAGAGGCTCGCTGTTGGGGGGGGGGAGGACTTTAACCAGGCTCTAGCATAGCTGTCAAAGTCTGGAGCCTGGTTAAAATGCCCCCTGCCCCTCTCAACAGCTGGAGCCTGTTTAAAATGGCCTGCCTGCAACAGCGAAAGGCTCAGTGTTTGGGGTGGGCCATTTTTAAAAAGGCTCTAGCCCAGCTCTCAGTGCCTTGCTGGAGAATTCCCCACCACCTCCCAGCTGTTTTTTTGGTTGTTTTTTGTTGTTATTGTTGTTTTTTGACAGCTTGAGCTGCCCCTTGCCTTAAGCAGCCCCTTGCCTTAAGCCAGATCAGGTGGTGGCTTCCTGGTTCGGAGGAACCAAACCAAAAACAGTATTTCCCTTCCAGTTCAGACAGCACACTGTCCATGTTTTGTTTCATTTAATAACTTTTTGAAACCTTATGAAATGACAAAGCAGTGTTGTTTTTCGTAAGGTGTCAATCCCTAATCTATAACGCCATTGGGTCCAAATGCCTGCTTAGGGCAGGAAAATGACTATAATATCACAGAATAATAAAAATGGAACAAGGCCATCGAATCCAACCTATTTTTCCATTGTTTTCTGTCACCATATAGGCTTTTCTTAAATAAACAACTTTATTTTAATTTCATAAAGAAGAATGTAACTTACCTGAATGATGGAACAACAAAATGAAAAGAATGGCTAAGAGAAGACATGCCTTCATGCTTCCAAACTGGATGGAGTCTCAGTGATAACTGTATCAGGAAAAGGTTCAGAAATAATAAATGAAACATAAATCCTCAAACTGAAATGAATGAATGCTTAATAGTCCCTGTTTTGTGACTAGATTATTTTCAACAATGAAGAAGAAGAAGAAGAAGAAGAAGAAGAAGAAGAAGAAGAAGAAGAAGAAGAAGAAGAAGAAGAAGAAGAAGATGATGATGATGATGATGATGATGAAGTCATCAAGGTGATTTAGGATTTCAGAATTGAATGCAGCAGACACCTTGCCCACAACACTCCAGACATTACAATAGTATAAAAAGCAAGAAAACAAAGTTTGAATCATTGATATGGCATTACCAGGAGATGCAAGAGTCAGCGATAAAGAGCAAGAACAGACAACCAAATATTGAGGCGTAGAAATCAAAATAGAAAAGCTATGAAATAAGAAAGCAAGATCAATACCAATAATAATAGGCACTTTGGGTGCAATCCCCAAAAAACTGGGTCAACATCTGAAGACCCTCGGCATTGACAAGATCAACATGGGTCAACTACAAATTGTGACATTATTAGGAACAGCATATATTCTATGAAGATATCTCCAGTCATCCTAGGCTCTTGGAAAGAGCTCGAGCATTGGAGAAGGCCAACTCCAGCTCAATACCCGGCAGCTGTGTTCACCAGAAGATAATAACCAATGTCAAATTGATTCTGAGTTATGGTGACCCTTTCCAGTGTTTTCCAGGTACAGAATACTAAGAAGTGGTTTCCCATTCCCTTTTCCTGGGGTCATTTTGGGACTGTGCAGCTTGCCCAAGCCCACCCAGTCTGTCTCTGCTTCCAGGAGGCACAATGAGGAATCAAATTCTTGACCTCTGGCTGCCTAAGCCACCAAGTTATCCAGTCTTTTTCAATATAAGCATTAATTACCATGCAACTGGAACACTTTTGTTTCTCAATATCACCATGAGTAGGAGCAGCTATGTTGTAAACCCAACAGATTCCATCAAGGGAGAACTTAAGTGATGTATCCATGTGGAATGGAACAATGGTAACTTGCTAGACATACAGCAAAGTTAATCCATGCCCTTAAATTAATTTTAGCACCTCAACACATCTTTTTGAGTTGAAGAAACAGAACAAAAATATCCTAGACCTACTTTACTTCATGGAGCACAAATTAAGCAGTTGTATGTTGTTATTTGCCCCAGAGATGAGAAGCTTCCACAACTTCTGGTTGGATTTCCTTTATATGCTTTACTTTAGACTTCAAGTTACAGGGTGGCTATGTCCTTCTCTTAGAGCTATTTATAATGGTAACTAGGTGAGGAACAGCCCGCCTTTGCAAATACTTTGCTCATAACCAGTACTGCTGGAGTGCTGGATGTACCTTATCTCTTTTGTTCCTTAAAAACGTTCTACTCGTTCTTCTAGTCTAGAATACTGTATCTGAATTCCACTCAGGAGATCTTGCTTAATTGCTTTGCTGCCTGTAGGTCTGCATTGGGTAAGAAACCCAACATCACATCTACTGGCAACATACACCTTGTTGTTTTTTCTGACATGAATCACATTTCATTTTTAGAAGTAAAAAAAGACCCATGTAATGTAATTCAGAGTTGTGAAGTGTTTTTTCTAAGCTTAAACAAAAATGTGATTTCTAAAGTGCTAGAGGACTTCCGTCGTAGATCTGTAATATTTAAAGAATGCAAATATGGCCAGAGCAGAACCAGCAAGTGGACTGTGATTGGTTTAAGAATTCATGTGACTGCCTTCTTCCAGGCTGTGAACTGTCTGATCTACACACACACACACACACACACACACACACACACACAGAGAGAGAGAGAGAGAGAGAGAGAGAGAGAGAGAGAGAGAGAGACAGACAGACAGACAGAGACAGAGACAGAGACAGAGACAGAGACAGAGAGAGAGAGAGAGAGAGAGGATTTATCCATCTGAATGAGGCTGGTATTTTCCTTGGACTAAAAAATGTAGAATTAGAAGCAGAGAGAGGCCTAGCATCTTAGTAGACTATATGTAACTAAGAAGGGACACGTTTTATTAATTTTAAGCTAGAGTAAATATTATTGTGAAATCTGTGTAGTGAAATATATGCCTTAAAGCCTTAAAGCCTTATCTGTTACCTGTTTGATTTTTGTTTTGGTAAGTGTAATTCTTCTTCATAGCTAGGCTGGGAGAATGTGGAAAGAACTTGCTAAGTTTGAGCAAGGGTTATAAATCTCCATGTGTCTGCTTTAAAAATCAGCTGAGAGTTGATTTATTGCAATATAGCCTGGGCAGAGAATGACCCCCACTTCTATGTATTCCAGTGCAAACCACAAAGAGCAATGCAGAATAAAATTATCAATATTCTCTTGAGCAACCTCCAGAGGTCCATGTCAACCTTTAAGTGCCCTGTGGAGCAGAGGAACAATGCACTCCATAGCGGCAGCCTAAGCTCCTTCATTTGAAGTCATGCTGTTGATGCTGGGGATGCCCTTCCCACCCTTCCCACCAACTGCAAAGGATGGGCACAGGCCCAGGAGGCAAAATGCAATCAAACATCTGCTCCCCAACAGTCATGTGAAACACTGTGAGAGTAAGCTGGAAAGAAGGCTCTAAGAACAGCATTGACGTACCTGGGCTTGGGTCTCACTGTCCTTTTTCCAGGTGGGCAACTCCCAGCAGTGAGATCTCACTGCCCAACATCCACATCAATAAAGCCACACCCAACCAGCCTGCAGAAAAGAGGAGGAACATCCGGAGTCTGAGAAAAGTGTCCAAGTCCAAACAAACAGAAGTCCTACCAGAGAGGTATGCATGTGAGGTAAAGAGAATGAAGTTCTATTTTTTTTTTTAAAAAAAAAATCACCTTTGTCTTCATTACATGGATGAGGTGGATATGGACCCATTTGATTTGGCTTTCAGCCTTGCTTTCAGATATTGGCAGCTCTGGTTGACATGATGGACATTCTCATTTTGAAACTGGAAGGGGGAATGTATATGCCATGGAGGGTGGTGGAGTATGGTGGAGTATGCTGCCATGGGTGGTGGAAGATGCTGCCATGGAGGGTGGTGGGGTCTCCTTCTTTGGAGGTTTTTAAGCAGAAGCTGGGTGGCCATCTGTAGGGAGTACTGCGATGGGGGTTCCTGCATGGCAGGGGATTAGAACGGATGGCCCTTGAGGTCTTTTCCAACTCTGTGATTCTATGATCTCTGTGTGTTCTGCTGGACTTTTCCATTGCTTTTCATACTGTTGACCATGATATCCTTCTGGGTCATCTCTCTGGGATTGGGATTGGAGCACTGTTTTTCAGTAGCCTCAGTTTTTTGTGGAGGAACAAGCTCAGAATGTGGTGCTGTGGAACTTCTGTATGATAGCTGTTGGCCAGCAACATAATTCCTTCTTCACCATCAGCTATTTAATGTATACATGGGAGCAGTGGAAAAATTGGTACAGCATTTTGAGTCTCAGTGCAATCTGTTTGTGGATGACACTCTCAACCCTATTTCTCCTTGCCATCCAGTTCAGTTCAAAGCAGCATCTGCTGTCATTAATAGAGTGGATGCATCCCACCAAGAGCAGCTGAATCCAAACAGGACAGGAGAACTTCTGGCCAGTCAAAAAAGCAGATCAAGTATCAGTACTCAGCTTGTCTCCGATGGGGTTACACTTGGGTTCAGCCATGCTTCTGGATTCATCACTGAACCTGAATGCCTAGGTCTTGCATTTGACCTGGAATGCATTCTTACACTAGTTAAATCTAATGTTTCAGCTATTCCCATTATTGGATTTATCAGATTTCACATGCCTGAGGGTATGACCTTACAAGAAGAGGTCAACAGACTCACACTATAGGCCCTGAGATTGAAGAGTTGGTCCATGGGTACCTTATGAGAACAACTCAAGTCATAATGTCATTGAAACTATGGATCTTGGGGCAGAGATGGACATGGAAATGTCTCCCCCGGTGTGTGATGCTTTCTGCCACATGAATGCCCAGATATATGCCACTGGGACTGCAAGGCACATCCTTGATGGACAGAAGTAGGTATCTAAGGGGAGATATTTGGTATTGCTTTTGATCTGGGTTCTTTTGGGATGCTCCTTTTCTGATTTTGAGTTCTTTTAGATACACTGCCTTCTGGTAAGCCTGGAAATGCCAAAACCATTCCAGTTCTTTCATTTATGCCATAGGCTTAAACCAATTATATCCTACCAAACCCTCGAATTATTTAAAAAAGAAACAGGGACAAGGCAACTGACACTCATTAATTCCAAAAGAGGGGAAAGTTAGCATTTATTATCAAATCACCATCCTCCTCGTGTGTTAATTTGTGACAAAAAACAGTACAGGTGAGAAAGAGAAATCATAACCGGGATCATATTCAAAATAAAACACACTCACTCACTAAAGGCAATATCATCAATCTCCCCAACCGAACCCAAACCCCCATATATAGGGGGTTAAAGAGAGAGATGTCCCTCCTACTGCTTCTATAGTTTGATCCAGCAGCATAGGCAGTACCCCAACAAGTGAAGGGTGGACAGAAGGCAACCCAGACAACAATAATGGAAGGCAATCCCTTTAAATTCCCTAAAGTAAAAGGCAAAAACATGGAGAGTCATCCAAAATCTGAATGCTTCAGTAACCTCTATTTCAGAATTCTGAATCTTTCATCATATTGGATGCTCTCCATCGTAAAGCAACAAAAAACCCTCCAAAAATGGAGTACCATCTTCCATGTTTTTCCTCATTCTGGTTAACGCAAAAGTCCCTTGTCAGAAGAGGTAAATGTATCCAGTACGCTACATCTTTTATAACACTGTGTAGTAGAGATGGGCATGAATCAAAAAAATTGTGTTTTGGTTTTTCGTTTGTCGTTGAGAGGTCCGTTTCATTTCATTTCCGTTTTTTGTGAATTTTTGGAGAAAAATTGTTTTCGTTTTTCATTTTTTCATTTTTCGTTTCTACCCGCTTTTTGCATGATTTTTAAAGCATTTCCGTGCAGGGGCATCCCCCAACGCCCCAGACCAGAGGGAAAACACTAAAAAAAATGATGCTGGCAGAGACACAGTATAGACTAGGTACGCAGGGAGGCTGCAAAGGCGTTGCCCAGGATGCAAGGCAGCCGTAGAGTGACTGCACTGCGGGGAAGGGGAGGGTACTCACCGAGAGGTATGCACGCATGCACACAGGGAGGCTGCAGGACTGAAGCTAGAGTTGCAGAGACACCAATCCCACCCTAACACCCACCGGGGACTGTAAGGAGGACGGGGGCTGCCACAGCTTTTTATGCCCTCTGTGGCTGCCAGATCTGCCCAGTCTGCAACCTGGGCATGCTATTGGTTGAAGTTGTCCAAATATTTACAAGATCCCATCACATGGCTTGCTCCCATGTTGTGGCTGGAGTGGCAACATCCATTTTGTCATCCTTAAAGGGAAAAGAAAAATACATTGCGATGGGAGAAGAAAAAAACAAACATTTTAAGGACCCCAACCCTCTGGTAGGTAATGATTTCAAATATTTATCACATTATCACTGCATTTTTATGGATGTCCAGGGCGTTTTAATACCCAAGAAATCAATATTAGTCATCTGGGAGCCATTTTGGGTTGATGTCCCCTAACTCTCCTTAAAGGAAAAAAAAAATACAGCGATCTGAGAAAAGACATAAATTCACGTTTTAAGGACCCCAAGCCCCCCGGTAGGTATCATCAGACAGTATAAATAATTATTGCTGCATTTTTATGGATGTCCAGGGTGTTTTTTTAACATTTTAAACAGCTCATTTCATTGCATGTCGCCATTAATGAAAATGAAATGTAATGAACACAATTTTCGTGGTTCTGTTTGTTTCGTTCCATTTTCATCACAATTTTTGTTTGTTGTTTCGTTATGTAACGAAACGAGTAGCGAATAACAAACAAAAAAATGTTCATTTCGTGCCCATCTCTACTGTGTAGCCCACACAAAAAAATGTCACTTTATTATGTCATGCCTATTAGTGAATTTCCTCAAGGAGCACTTTTTCACCACATACGACAACAGTAACTAGTGCCATGACATGTGCCAATTTGATGACGGAAAGGAAATATACAGAATTGCCCTGGTATGCACAGTCCTCCTTTTCTTAAACATCTGTTCATGCCTGAAGTTCCTCTGTAAGAAGTTCCTCCTGGAAAAAAATGAAAAAAAGGGGGGAGATCAGTGACAGACAAGCCAAAAGAGAATTGATTTCAGCCTGCATTCATACCTGTCAAGTGTCCCATATTGCCAGGGAAACTCCCGTTTATTTACTCCTCTTTCCCACCGTCTTCCTGGATTATTATTTTCCCAGAAATGTCCCGTATTTTAAAAAAAATCTGGTACCCGCCAGGCAAACTCTTCTCTTATTTCTCTTCCAGGATTCTTTAACCATCAAGAGAGTAAAAGTGATTTATCTGCAAACTTCTATAAAATTCTTTGCTATTTTTCTTCATTTGTGTCCACATGAGGAGTCATTGCCATTCACAGTGGGCAGACTAATTCTTTAGTTGTTGTAAAGATTAACTCCCCAAACCTGGAAAGCAACTTTAGAAATGCAGATCTCTGGTTGCCCCTGCCAGAGAAGGCCT